>MU701760.1:39360-96056 GCA_026770625.1 Nicotiana glauca | reverse complement strand
TGCCTGGTACTCGAAGGTTTGAGGCTAGACTTCAAAGGTCTCCACTCATACCTCCGCCGACTTGAGGTTTTCGGCCATCTCCGGCCTGGCTCCGGCATATCTTAGCCTCCTGAGCCTGTTTCCAGCCTTATCCGACTTAGATCGGACCTTTTCCAAGCCTTTCTCATTCTAGGGTTCACCTGAAACCCTAGCCGTTTGAGGTTTTTCTCCGATTCTCTTCAGATCTGTGTGTATTCATGCTCTATTTTTGAGTTCTCAAAAGATTTCCCCAACTTTTCTTTAAAACTTTTACTTTCAAAGTGATTTCTTTCCGATTTAGGGTTTCTGAAAATGCTTAAGTGTTTTTCTGACTTTTCTTTTCCCTTTCTTTGTGTATGTTTGTCTCTACTATGTTCTTATGTTTTCCTTTTACCATGCATGTTCTTCTACTGTGTTTCTATGCTATGTGTTTGTATGCTCTTCACGCTTTTCTGCTATTTGCCTTCCGCTATGACTTGATATGCTTCGCCTACTGTATTTTCCTACCGTATTCATTAAGTGTTCTTATAATTTTTACCTTTTTAAGTTTCCTCTAGAATACTTGCTTAAACATGTTTTCCTCTACTGTTTCTTTTGCTCTCATTATGTCTCGAATTAATTTCCTTACTATGTTTACTTTTAATTTTCTACTGCATTTGCCTATTTCCTCATTTTGTCTTCTTTGCATCTGATTCAAATCGAAAACCCTAGGATTTGGGGTTTTTGGGCGAGTTTGGTCTTGTGTGTTTGGACTAGGGTTCTATTTGAGCCAAGGACTCTCTCAAACTCTCTTTGGATCTATGCATTGAATTCGAACCCATTTGTGTATGACTATGAATTCCTCTATACTAGACTCTTCTGATTAGCATGACAGTCCCTTTTATATGTGTGTTAAAATCTTTCTTCACAAAGGTTTTCCAACTTATGTTCGAATCAGAATCGTTTTTTTGGGATTAATTGATTGTTGCCGGTTCTTCTTAAGTAAAGCCTCTCTTTACCTTTTTCTGACTTGGTTCATTCATACAAAATTTTTGACTCATGATTGCTTGGATGTCAATTGGTTTCCTTTCCTTAATTTGCACAATCGTGTACTGTCAAATCCCTTCCCTTAAATAACTATTATGTATTTACCCCTTCTTGCACTACTTTGAAAAATGTTTAGTTGACCTCTTTCCTTATTTACGTTGCCCGTTTGAAATCAGAATCCCTTAATTAAATGGAAACCTTGTGTGATTGATTCTCAAAGTATTTTCTTACCTATTTTTGTTTCCTTTATGCACTATAAATACACGATTGAATAATCCTCCACACACGATTAAGCACACATAAATCACAACTCTCTTCTAAACTTATACTCTTGCTTCTTGACTGCACTTCGGCTTTCATAAGGCTATTGTTTCTCCTTACTTGCTTCTTTGAACTGGCATGCCCTAAAATTAATTTCGGTATCATTCTAATGTGTTTATTTATAGTCTTTGTATCCATGTATGCTTTCAACTCTCTGCAAATTTAATTTTGAAGTACCTACATGCTTTTGCCCGCTCTTTCTTTGTTTCTTGCTGCTAGTATAAACAATTCCCCCCATACCTCATTCCCCTATGTGTGTTGAGTTAACATATGGCCTGGCAGCATCCCAATTGGTGTCCGGGGCTGAACCCGACCTTCAACAAGGTCATAACTCCCCAATTCTACGGCTGGTAGGCTGGTTATAGGTGTGCCAGCATCATAATTGTTGGGTATGACCACCAGCCTGCCCTGACCTCCCTTTAATTCCCTTTTATTGCACTTACACTTACTCCTAGTCTCTAAGTTCTGCACCCCTCCTATAAGCCTTGCTTTGGGACCTTGAGTTCTCTCTAAACTTGGACATTGAGGGCTAGCCTTTCCACATTGCATTATAATCTGATTCTGCAATGATATTTGGGGTGTAAGCATTGCCTGGAACTCTTGAAGTTCCTTGGAACTTTGACCCATCCCAAATAAGAGAAAGGCTTTGGCAAATCCATCCTGGAAGTTGGTTTATCTCATATTATTAGACTCTGAGTCTGGATTAGGCTGATTAGATGTATATGTAATTACTAATGTAATTTTATTCGTTCCTCTGATTCATTTGTTCTGTAATAAAATTTGTAATAACTACTGGGGTGTATAGTGAAAGGGATGGGATTGAATGCATGCAAATGGGTAGATACCATGTTTTAGGGATATTTACTTTCAAAACTCAGCACCTCATATAGATACCATGTTTTAGGAATTATTACTTTCAAAATTCAGCATCTCATGTAGATACCATGTTTTAGGAATTATTACTTTCAAAATTCAGCATCTCATGTAGATACCATGTTTTAGGAATTATTACTTTCAAAAGTTAGCATATCATGTAGATACCATGTTTGTAGGACTTACTACTTTCAAATCTCTACATCTCACATCGATACAATGCTCATAGGTTTTCTGCATTTCGTATAAATACCATGCCCATAAATCATTGTTGAAACTCTGCATATCATATAAATAATGTGCCTATAGGACTTCCTGCATTTTGCATATGCATCTGTCACTAGGTAAATCTGCTTATATGAGTTAAAATAACCAATTGCATATAGATGACCTGCCCATAGGATCTCTGCATGACAATAACAACGATAAAATCAATAACTCATAGAGAGCATGCCTATAGGAGCTATCAACTAAATCTGAATCGCCTATTCGCTCCTAAGTTTAAAATCAGTAGTAATTTGATTAACTCTCGCAAAGCTTACAACCAACAATTTTTTTTTGCAATGAGTTTATTCCTCCGTTAATAGACATCATGCCTATAGATCCCATTTAACACATAGGCAAATAGTTAAGTAATTAATCAACTATACCAATTTTTGACAACTACATCTAAGCATGACCAATTTGGACTCCCTATTTGGAAAATATGTGGTAAATAAACCTATCCTACGCCTTAATTTACTTCAGACCAAATCAGTATGTGTAAGACATGCTAAACAATTTGTTTCTTAAAATGAGGAGGCCTGTTTGAGCCCTTAGTTTCTACTAGTTCCCCTTTAACTGCATTATGTGTTTTGACTGTCGCCATGGATTTTTATCCTTTTAAACTCTGAAAAGCAAAGCTCCCTCCCCTTTAGGATTAGTCGTCCCAACTTCCTCAGGGACTGATAGGTGGGACGGGAAATATCATGCAGTAGGTAACGATACCATTCCGTGCTTAACACCTTAACATTGTGGGAAGGGTAGACATGGAGATGATAATCACGCGATAACACCATGTGTACGATTGGCTACCGGTGTTGTGTGGATGATCCATGTGTTTCACAAACCTATGACCCTTTTCCTTTATGTAACTTTATTAGTATTTTATCAATAAAATTCTATATCTCATTTCAGTCACCAAATTCCTCCCTTTTACTGCACTATTCTCTTCTTTTCAAAATTTCCGTTTATTCGTTTCTTTGTTTAAATTTCTGCACATGGACATTGTTCTTAAAAAATTATGAGACCACCTATATATTAATGTCAAGCATGCTTGTCAACTATTATACACACTACTTGTGATCTTTATGTGGAATTATTTATATGCTCGTTTGCATTTGAAGTCACAACATAGCATGGCCGGGAACCACACCAGTGGATCTTGAGGGGTGCCTAACACCTTCCCCTCGAGATAATTTCTAGCCCTTACCCGAACTCTGGTTCTCCAACTCAAAACCCTTAGTATCCTAATGCACTTAATCATTAGGTGGCGACTCTTAAAATAAAAAATCCAAATCCCAAACGGGAATAGAGTTGTCTTCCCAAATGTAGTAAACCCGATTTCGCAAGGAAAAGGGGGCATTGACAGCATGGCGACTCTGCTGCGTATGTTTTTAAGGCTTTTACCATTTCATGTTATTTGTGACTTTATTGCTTCTTTATTTCTTTATTTAATGTCTTTATTCGAAACTGACTTGGCCTTTTTTGTTTCTTTTTCTTTAATGCTTTCTTTTACAGCTTCACTTTAATACCGTTGTAATTTTTTAGCAATTATTGTAATCGTTATGAACGTGAAAATACATGACAATTTGTTTCATTTTTGTAATAGCATCTTCAACATCATATTCCACTCGTGCCAAACAAATACCATAGCAAAGCTTATAATGAGTTGTTACGCTCTTCCGATATTATTACCCCCTAAATTTGGCAAAGACATATTTGCGGTAAAACCAGTCGATCAGCGGTGCAGTCGACGGTTCTGTGCCTTTCCCTCTTGAGTAGTACGCTCAAGGGTACCGGTATAATACCCCATAGAAACCTTATTCTATTTAACTGTGCATGCATCACTGTCAAACCTAGTCGAGTCAGTTATGTTGTCCACATAATGACTCTTTAAGATAGCCTTGTCCAAAGACCAGTGGGTTTCCTTGGAACCCAGATGGACAACACCATATTCTGTGCATTTATTTGGTGAACTAATTGCCACTATGCTAATTATTAGTTTAAATAGTCGAGTCCGGTGGGGTAAGGGTCTTAACCCTTCTGTTTTGAAGAAAATGGAGAACAAAGTTACCGACTTCGGTATGGTCAACATACCCTCACTCTTGCTGACCTGGTGGAGGAACATTCCCATAAAGTGACCAAATCAAAGAATGGAAAGAGAGGGCTGCCAAGGCTAGCAATAAGCTGGAGTATCTGGAATACAGTCTGCGGGAATTGGAAGGAAAAGTGAGAAAGAAAGTCACTGACTACCAGAATGCCGAGGGAAACGATGGAGAGAACCTGGCAAAAGCATTTTTACTGGAAAATCTACGCGAACTGGAGGATTTGATCAACGAGAACATTCAACATGGGGAAGGTCCTTCTGGGTCCAAATAGATAGGATTCTTTTCTTTTTACTTTAAATGTAATAAGGCTAATGGCTATTAGTGACATTTTTATTTCCTGCAATTTTAGTGCCGTTTTGGGATTCATCTTCTTTTCATCAATAATATGAGACACTTAGCATTATAAGTTCTTCAAATCAACTTGTCGCTAGGCCTACATCGGGCACAACGAGGCACCCAACTTAGGACACGAGTTATATTCTTATACTATGTGTTTAAATATTGCAACATTTTCTCATAATCCGTACTAACTTATTACCTTTTTTGTTTTTATTTTATTTTATCCCCCCCTAAAAGGTTAGTTCATGCACTCTGGAATCATCATCCTACTCCACAAGATCTAAGGGCCCTCCACCTCCTCCTCCTCCGAGTCCTATCAGAAACAAGAACAAGGCAAAAAATGGAAGACTTGAGCAACGTAAGGAAGGAGAACTCAGTTGAAAGGGTAGAGGTTCCTCAGGGTGTTCAGTTGTCCAAAGAAAGTGCCGCCCAACTCGAACAGAAGTTACTCAAATTTCAAGAAGAATTGGACCAAGTTCGGAACTTGGCAAGCTTGGCATTCTCCCTCACTACCCTAGACGTCAACTTTCCCAATGCTCAAAATCCTATACCTCCACAGAACGTCACGAAACCACAGAAACAACCCGCTTCCCATCAAAATTGCAACATTTGTCACACTTCAACTAACACCCCGCTCCTCATTCCCGAACCGCTAAATGATCATCCCCACCACACTCCCATCTATGTGGAAACCATGCCACAATACACTCAACACATTTCAAACACACCGGAGTTTTATGACAAAGACTCCCTCATTAAGAATCTGGCCGCAGAGCTCAAGAAACTAACTAGCCGAGTCTAGGTTGTTGAAGGAAACAAAGGTATTGAGGGGTTGAATTATGAGGACCTTTGCATTCAGCCAGACGTCGAACTTCCTGAGGGGTACAAACCTCCTAAGTTCGAGATGTTTGATGGCTCTGGGGATCCTAGAGTCCATTTGAGCACATATTGTGATAAGTTGGTCGGAGTCGGAAGGGATGAAAAGATTCGCATGAAGCTCTTCATGAGAAGTTTGAAAGGTGATGCGCTATCTTGGTACATTAGCCAAGATCCCAAGAAGTGGACAAGCTGGGTAGGGATGGCGTTCGATTTTATGGACAGGTTCGGATTCAACACAAAAAATGCGCCAGACGTCTTCTATATCCAGAATTTGGAGAAGAAACCTACAGAGACATTCCGCGAGTATGCCACTCGTTGGAGATCAGAGGCTGCTAAGGTTAGGCCGGCCTTGGAAGAAGAATAGATGAACATGTTTTTCATCCGAACTCAGGATCCACAGTACTATGAGAGGTTGATGCTGATAGAGGGCCAGAAATTCTCCGACATCATCAAGTGATAGATATCCCAGCATCTTACAACTTACTACTGGGACGACCTTGGATCCACGCCGCTGGAGCTGTAGCATCAACCCTGCACTAGGCAGTGAAGTTCGAGTGGAATTACCCAGAGGTGATCATTCATGGAGACCGTAGTAACCCCATATACAGTCGCCAGACCATCCCAGTTATTGGAGGAAGAAGGAAGTTAGGTGGAGAAACCTAACATCACATCGAGCGAGTCAACACTATGGACAAAGATAAATGGTGGGATAACAAGATAGAAAGTATACTAAATTGGAGCGGGTATGAACCTGGTAAATGGCTCAGCAAAAACCTTAAGGGAATTACCAAGCCTATCAAACTGAAGAAGCATGGCACCACCTTCGGGTTAGGGTATGGATATACTTGGCAAGAATTCAGGAACCGGTTGCCACCATGGTGTGGCCCTTACTATCCGCTGGAGCACCCGATACCCCGCCTGGAATAGACTTTCCAGCCGGCAGACATCTTATATGGGTCAGAGGAAGAAGAAACATTGGCGGCGATGAAGAATCTGTTCTTGTAAGAAGACGATATGGACTGTCATGTCATTTTTGAGGAGGAAGTGGAGGAAGGCCCTTCCATACACGCTGTGAGCCGAGGAGCGTGTCTCAACAACTGGTCCGTCAGAACTACCAAGGCCGGAAAGCTTCGGGGAAGCAAGGCTGAACAAAGCACTATGCATTATATTTTACTTTTTTGCTAGTTGATTTCCTTTCCGTATTATCTTTAAATTTTGAAAAGAGCTCCGATGTTCAAAACAATTTTGAAATTTATCAATGTATTTTAGTTTCTTATAAATCTTGATCTTATTATTTTCTCTATCATTTACTTTATTTACACAACATTACTATTACTTATCTTGATGAACTGACGAATGTGACATGTGACGAGATAACAAAAAAACGGATATAGACTCAAAAGGGGATGATATACCAGAAGAGGTCGTTAAAGACATTGAAGACTTTGAGAATAGGCCCAAGTCTAACTTGGACGAAACTCAGGTCATCAACTTGGGGGATACGAAGAATGTCAAGGAAACGCGCATCAGTGTTCACCTGTCACCGTCAGAAAAGGAAGAGTACACTGAGTTCTTAAAAGAATATGAGGACATATTTGCCTGGTCGTATGATGATATGATCGGTCCCAGTACATCTATTGTAGCTCACAAACTATCAACAGATCCAACATGTCCGCCGGTAAAGCAAAATCTCAGAAAGTTCAAGCAGACATGAGTTTGAAAATCAAGGAGGAAGTTACCAAACAAGTCAAAGCCAAGGTTCTCAGGGTAGTGGAATATCCAACATTGTGCCAGTGCCAAAGAAGGATGGGAAGGTCAGCCTGCATCTTAAGGCTCAAGCTGGCCATTGACATGAACGTTCAGGAATTACTAGTGATCGGGGATTCCGACTTGCTCATACATCAGGTCCGAGAAGAATGGGCAACCAAGAACTCCAAAATACTCCTATATTTGCATCATGTACACGAGTTGAGGAGGAGGTTTACAAAGACAGAATTCCAGCATGTCCTCGGAGTCCAGAATGAGTTAGCCAATACATTGGCCACTCTATCATCCATGATTTAACATCCAGATAAGAACTTCGTTGATCCTATCCCGGTAAAAATCCAGGATCAACCCTCTTACTGTGCTCATGTCGAAGAAGAAGCTGATGGAAAACCATGGTTTCATGAGATGAAGAAGTATCTGTCAACAGGAGAGCATCCAGAACTTGTAAACGCTACTCAGAAGTGCACACTTCGGAGGTTATCTAATAACTTCTTTCACAGCAGAGGAATCCTATATAGGAGGACTCCCGATTTGGGATTACTAAGATGTGTCGAAGCAAAGGAAGCATCCAGGTTGTTGGAGGAGGTTCATGTAGGGACTTATGGACCGCACATGAATGGCTTCGTCTTAGCCAAGAAAATACTCTGAGCTGGTTACTTCTGGATGACCATGGAGACAGACTGCATCCAGTATGTCCGAAAATGCAATTGCTGCCAGACTCATGCACACATGATAAAGGTGCCTCCTAACGAGCTCATTGCAACAAGCTCGCCATGGTCGTTCACCGCTTGGGGAATGGATGTCATCGGACCTGTGCCGCATCAAACGGACACAGGTTCATTCTAGTGGCAATTGATTATTTCACCAAATGGGTTGAAGCAGTATCATATAAGGCAGTAACCAAGAAAGTTGTGGCAGACTTTGTCCGCGACCGTATCATTTGCCGGTTTGGCGTCCCAGAGTCAATCATCACTAATAATGGTTCCAATCTCAACAGTGATTTGATGAAAGCAATGCGTGAGACGTTCAAGATCAAGCACAAGAATTCTACAGCCTACAGACCTCTGATGAATGGAGCTGTAGAAGCGGCCAATAGGAACATCAAGAAGATACTAAGGAAAATGATAGAAAAACACAAGCAGTGGCACAAAAATCTATCCTTTGATTTATTGGGATACCGTACCACAGTTCGCACATAAACTGGGGCGACACCCTATATAGTGGTTTACGGTACCAAGGCAGTCATTCTAGTCGAGGTAGAGATTCCCTCCGCGAGGATTATACAGGAAGCAAAACTTGGAAATGTAGAATGGTTAAAGAGTCGCTAGGAGCAGTTAGCCCTTATAGATGGGAAAAGACTGAATGCAGTTTGCCATGGTCAATTGTATAAGAGCAGGATGTCCAGAGCCTTCAACAAAAGAGTCAAGCCGAGACAATTCACAACGGGCCAGCTGGTGTTGAAGAAAATTTTTCCGCATCAGGATGAGGCCAAAGGAAAGTTCTCTCCTAACAGGCAAGGCCCATACATGGTTCACTGGGTCCTAACAGGAGGAGCCCTCATACTCGCAGAAATGGATGGGGAAGTCTGGCCAAAACCAATCAACTCAGATGCAGTCAAGCGATACTATGTGTAAACATTTATAATCTCATTATGTAATTTGAACTACGCCTTACCTAATTCCCATTTAAGAGGGGATACGTAGGCAGCCCTATGGGTTCGGTCACAATTCAATAAAATTTTCATTTTCCCCGATATTGGAAACTGGGGCAGAATTTTGAGGAGGACCCTCAAAATTCTAAAGTCAACTTTCAGCCATTCATCGCACGCAACCATCAGAAACACTATCCCAGTAAACTGAGGCACAATTTTGAGGAGGACCCTCCAAATTTTGGAGCAAAAGAGGTCGCAATGTCTTGAACCGCGTTGCAGTCGTCGGTTCATCTAAAAGAAAATCATTTTAAATTATGTATTTACATCATATTTTTACTAAATCATGCATGGCTACTATCAAAATTGCTTTGTTTAGTGATGCTACCACAATGAAAACCAGAACCGAGTAGGACGAGTGGAGGGCACGAGAAGACGAACTAACCTTCTCCCTTTACAAAACTCACGAATTTTCTTTGGATGCAGGCACCCAAGACATAAAATCATCAGATACGACTACATACTCATACTTTTTATGGAATAAAACTATCAGAATCATCGCCTATTTACAAGTGCTATTCGCACGCGACATCCCCAACAACCACAATGATAATCAACTAGCATCTATCATCTCTCAGCTAAGGAATTTTGTTACTCTTCACTTTTATTTCGCGCATTGTATAAGGCTACTTTCCTGCCTTCCGAGACTAAGCATTGTCTCCATCTGCATTTTTCTTGCATTGCATAAGGCTACCTTTCTGCCTTCCGAGACTAAACATTGTCTCCATCTGTATTTCTCTGCATTGCATAAGGCTACCTTCCTGCCTTCCGAGACTAAGCATTGTCTCCATCTGCATTTCTCTGCATTGCATAATGATACCTTTCTGCCTTCCGAGACTAAGTATTGTCTCCATCTGCATTTCTCTGCATTGCATAAGGCTACCTTCCTGCCTTCCGAGACTAAGCATTATCTCCATCTGCATTTTTCTTGCATTGCATAAGGCTACCTTTCTACCTTCCGAGACTAAGCATTGTCTCCATCTGCATTTTCCCTGCATTGCATAAGGCTACCTTCCTGCCTTTCGAGGTTAAGCACTACCTCCATCCTGCATTTCTCTGCAATGCATAAGGCTACCTTTCTGCCTTCCGAGGTTAAGCACTACCTCCATCCTGCATTTCCCTGCATTGCATAAGACTACCTTCCTGCCTTCTGAGACTAAGCATTGTCTCCATCTGCATTTTTCTTGCATTGCATAAGGCTACCTTCCTGCCTTCCGAGACTAAGCATTGTCTCCATCTGCATTTTTCTTGCACTGCATAAGGCTACCTTTCTGCCTTCCGAGACTAAGCATTGTCTCCATCTGTATTTCTTTGCATTGCATAAGGCTACCTTCCTTCCTTCTGAGACTAAGCATTATCTCCATCTGCATTTCTCTGCATTGCATAAGGCTACCTTCCTGCCTTCCGAGACTAAGCAGTGTCTCCATATGTATTTCTCTGCATTGCATAAGGCTACCTTCTTGCCTTCCGAGACTAAGCATTGTCTCCATCTGCATTTTTCTTGCATTGCATAAGGCTACCTTTCTGCCTATTGAGGTTAAGCACTACCTCCATCCGGCATGGCTGAAATATCGCCACCTCTTATTCACATCGGCTGAAATATCACTAACTTTATTTAAATCCTGCATGACTGAAATACCGCCAACTTCGATCTTTATATCGGCTGAAAGATCGCCATCTATATTTAAATCTTTACATCGGCTGAAATATCGCCAACTTTACTTAACCTTGTATGGCCGAAATATGGCCAACTTCATTTAAATCTTTACATCAGCTGAAATATCGCCATTTATATTTATGCTTTACATCGGCTGAAATATCGCCCACTTTACTTAATCCTGCATGTATGAAATATTGCCAACTTCATTTAAATCTTTCCATCGACTGAAATACCGCCATGTATATTTATGCTTTACATCGGCTGAAATATCGCCAACTTTATTTAAATCTTTACATTGGCAGAAATACCGCCATTTATATTTATGCTTTACATCGGCTAAAATATCGCCAAATCTTGCATTTCATGGGCTGAAATATCACCAAATTGTCCAAAGGCGTCATTGTTCGGAGGCACCCAAAGGCGTCATTGTTCGGAGGCACCATTTTCATAGCCCGAGAACGCCATGCCATGGCCTGAGGACCCCGCTTTTATCTTTTGCACATCATTATTCAAAGGAATCATGGTTCAGAGGCATCATCTTCATAGCCCGAGAACGTCATTTCATAGCCTGTGAATCCTTTATTATACACTTCATGGCCCAGGACGTCATGCTCTGAGGACGTCATCCTACCCGTCCAAAAACAGCATTCATGGTCCAACGGGAACTTGCATCACGTTTAAGTTTATGCACGATATATTTGTATTGCTCATTTGCAGGTACACCAGCTGGCAACGGCCATTACAACAGGAGCGATCTCGCTCCGGTCCCGCATCCCATCGGTCCCTGACCATCCTTCCCAACCTAAATATTGCATCCGCCCTTTTCAAAACATCCATCGGCATCTTCTGCCGATGTATCCTGAACTACATATGACCTGATTCCTGTAAAACTAGGGATATGCAGGTAGCTCAGGAACAAGAGCTCGGTCAAAACCTTTTTTTGTTCAAGTCGTCTCTTCCAGTCAAAGTTGGTCATCATATCTTTACCCGACAACTCTTTTATCATTCTCGGGTAAATAGGGGCAGCTGTTGATACCCAATTTTTCTCTACCTATTTTTATACTCAAAGTATTCTCAAAATAGCATGTACATGCATATATAAGTATGCCCAAGAATTTTGACATTTTTTCCTAATTGTTAAAGCTTTTTAAAATCATTTTCATTATTTATTTTAGCAGTACAAAAATCTAATAATTATTTCCAAAACTATCATTTGGTGAGTAATTTATTTCCATCCTCATATTTAAACCACAGTATAATTAAGGTGATTTTAACATATTTTTATAAATTTATTTGATAATTTTAAAGCTAAATTGCATAAAATTACAATTATAGCATATATTATGATTAATAGCATTTTACAATTATAACATTGTTCCCAGTATTTTTAGATTAACGTATATATATTATTAATTAATTCAATGCTTTCAACTTTTTTTTAAAATTATTTTTAGTCGTTTTAAATTAAAAAGGGAAAATTAGCTATTTAATATGTAGCCCATCTGCATTTCAATTATAGAAACATTAATCCCCTTAATTGACCCCATTCCAGGCCCAATTCTGGACCAGTCCAACCCAACCCCTAACCCGTTTAATTTACACGACCAGGCCTTTCTTTTAATCACAGCCGTTGATCTAAAATATCAACGGCTCACACCCCACCTTTCCTTTTTTAATTTACCAAAACTCCCCAATCCTAATTCATTTTCCCTGACCCGCCGCCCTTGAATCCCCTTCCTCTCTCATTCTCTCTGCAACCCTAGTCGCCGCCACCCAAACTAACCCTAATCCCTTCCATTCTCGTCGGTTTCCATGGCTATCAGGCCATGAAACCCTTATACTCACCTCCTATCGCTCCTGTGTGCCTGGTACTCGAAGGTTTGAGGCTAGACTTCAAAGTTCTCCACTCAGACCTCCACCGACTTGAGGTTTCCGGCCATCTCCGGCCTGGCTTCGGCATATCTTAGCCTTCTGAGCCTATTTCCAGCATTATCCGACTTAGATCAGACCTTTTCCAAGCCTTTCTCATTCTAGGGTTCACTTGAAACCCTAGATGTTCGAGGTTTTTCTCCGATTCTCTTCAGATGTGTGTGTATTCATGCTCTATTTTTTAGTTCTCAAAAGATTCCCCAACATTTGTTTAAAATTTTTACTTTCAAAGTCACTTCTTTCCGATTTAGGGTTTCTGAAAATACTTAAGTGTTTTTCTAACTTTTCTTTTCCCTTTCTTTGTGTATGTTTATCTCTACTATGTTCTTGTGTTTTCCTTTTACCACGCATATTCTTCTACTGTGTTTCTACGCTATGTTTTTGTACGCTCTTCTCGATGTTCTACTATTTGCCTTCCACTATGACTTGATATGCTTCGCCTACTGTATTTTCCTACCGCGTTCATTAAGTGTTCTTATTATTTTTACCTTTTAAAGTTTCATCTAGAATACCTGCTTAAACATGCTTTCCTCTACTCTTTCTTTTGCTCTCATTATGTGTCGAATTAATTTCCTTACTCTGTTTACTTTGAATTTTCTATTGCATTAGCTTGTTTCCTCATTTTGTCTTCTTTGCTTCTGATTCAAATTGAAAACCCTAGGATTTGGGCTTTTTGGGCGAGTTTGGTCTTGTGTGTTTGGACTAGGGTTCTATTTGAGCCCGGGACTCTCTCAAACTCGCTTCGGATCTATGTATTGAATTCGAACCCTTTTGTCTATGACTCTGAATTCTTCTATACTAGACTCTTCTGATTTGCATGACAGTCCCTTTTATATGTGTGTTAAAATGTTTCATCAAAAAGGTTTTCCAACTTATGTTCGAATCAGAATCTTTTTTTTGGGATTAATTCATTGTTGCTGATTCTTCTTATGTAAAGCCTCTCTTTACCTTTTTCTGACTTGGTTCATTCATACAAAATTTTCGAATCATGATTTCCTGGCTATCAATTGGTTTCCTTTCCTTAATTTGCACAACTGTGTCCTGTCAAAACCCTTCCCTTAAATAACTATTATGTATATACCCCTTCTTGCACTACTTTGAAAAATGTTTAGTTGACCTCTTTCCTTTTTTACTTTGCCCGTTTGAAATCAGAATCCCTTAATTAAAGGGAAACCTTGTGTGATAGATTCTCAAACTATTTTCTTACCTATTTCTATTTCCTTTCTACACTATAAATACACGATTGAATAATCCTCCACACACAATTAAGAACATAGAAATCACAATTCTCTTCTAAACTTATACTCTTGGTTCTTGATTGCACTTTGGCTTTCATAAGGCTACTGTTTCTACTTACTTGCTTCTTTGAACCAGTATGTCCTAAAATTAATTTCAGTATCATTCTAATATGTTTATTTATAGTCTTTGTATCCATGTATGCTTTAAACTCCCTGCAAAGTTAATTTTGAAGTACCTGCATGTTTTTAGCTGCTCTTTATTTATTTCTTGCTGCTAGTATAAACAATTGCCCCCATATTTCATTCCCCTATGTGTGTTGAATTAAGGTATGGCCTAGAAGCATCCCAATTGTTGTCTAGGGCTGAACCTGACCTTCAACAAGTTCTTAACTCCCCAATTCTAAGGGTGACAGGCTGGTCAGGGGTGTGCCAGCATCCTAATTGCTGGGCATGACCACCAGTCTGCCCTAGCCTCCCCTTAATTCCCTTTCATTGCACTTACACTTACTCCTAGTCTCTAAGTTCTGGCCCCTCCTATGAGCCTTGCCTTGGGACCTTCAGTTTCCTCTAAACTTGGACATTTAAGGGCTGGCCTTTCCACACTGCACTATAATCCGATTCTGCAATGATATTTGGGGTGTTAGCATTGCCTGGAACTCTTGAAGTTCCTTGGAACTTTGAAACATCCCAAATAAGAGAAAGGCTTTGGCAAATCCGATCCTGGAAGTTGGTTTATCTCATATTATTAGACTCTGAGTCTGGATTAGGCTGATTAGATGTAGATGTAATCACTGATGTAATTTTATTCTTTCCATTGATTCATTTAGTATGTAATAAATTTTGTAATAACTACTGGGGTGTATAGTGAAAGGGATGGAATTGAATGCATACAAAGGGGTAGATACCATGTTTTAGGGATTTTTACTTTCAAAATCCAGCACCTCATGTAGATACCATGTTTTAGGAATTATTACTTTCAAAATTAAACATCTCATGTAGATACCATGTTTTAGGAATTATTACTTTCAAAATTTAGCATCTCATATAGATACCATGTTTGTAGGACTTACTACTTTCAAACCTCTGCATCTCACATAGATACCATGCTCATAGGTTTTCCGCACTTCGTATAAATACCATGCACATAAATCATTGATAAAACTCATCATATCATATAGATAATGTGCCTATTGGACTTCCTGCATTTTGCATATGCATCTGTCACTAGGTAAATCTGCTTATAGGAGTTAAAATAACCAATTGCATATAGATGACCTGCCCATAGGATCTCTGCATGACAATAACAGTGATAAAATCAATAACGCCTAGAGAGCATGCCTATAGGAGCTATCAACTAAATCTGAATCGCCATTCGCTCCTAAGTTTAAAATCAGTAGTAATATGTTTAACACTCGCAGAGCTTACAACCAACAATTGACTTTTTTGCAATTAGTTTATTCCTCCATTAATAGATATCATGCCTATAGGTCCCGTTTAACACATAGGCAAATAGTTAATTAATTAGTCAACTATGTCAGTTTTCGACAACTACATCTAAGTAGGACTAATTTGGACTCCTTATCTGGAAAATATGTGGTAAATCAACCTATCCTATGCCTTAATTTAATTCAGACCAAATCAATATGTGTATGACATGCTAAACAATTTGTTTCTTAAAATGAGGAGGCCTGTTTGAGCCCTTAGTTGCTACTAGTTCCCTTTTAACTGCATTATGAGTTTTGACTGTCGCCCTAGATTTTTATCCTTTTAAACTCTGAAAAGCCAAGCTCCCTCCCCTTTAGGATTAGTAGTTCCAATTGCCTCCGGGACTAATAGGTGAGACAGGTAATAGCATGCAGTAGGTAACGATACCATTCCGCGCTTAACACCTTTACGGGGTGGGAAGGGTAGACATGGAGATGATGATCACGCGATAACACCAAGCGTACGATTGGCTACCGGTGTTGTGTGGATAATCCATGTGTTTCACAAACCTAGGACCCCTTTCCTTTATGTAAATTTATTAGTATTTTATTAATAAAATTCTATATTTCATTTCAGTCACCAAATTCCTCCCTTTTACTGCACTATTCTCTTCTTTTCAAAATTTCCGTTTATTCATTTCTTTGTTTAAATTTCTGCACTTGGACATTTTTCTTAAACAAATTATAAGACCACCTAGATCTTAATGTCAAACATGTTTGTCAACTATTATATACACCTACTTGCGATCTTTATGTGGAATTATTTGTATGCTCGTTTGCATTTGAAGTCACAACATAGCATGGCCGAGAACCACATCGGTGGATCTTGAGGGGTGCCTAACACCTTCCCCTCGAGATAATTTCTAGCCCTTACCCGAACTCTGGTTCTCCAACTCAAAACCCTTAATGTCCTAATGCACTTAATAATTAGGTGGTGACTCTTTAAATCAAAAACCCAAATCCCAAATGGGAATAGAGTTGTCTTCCCAAATATTGTAAACCCGATTTCGCAAGGAAAAGGGGGCATCGACAAAGGTGTGTTTTAAAGATTGACAAACGAACTCAGACATGAACTAGGTCCATCCTTCATGTTCAGAAAAATGGGAAGATTCGAGCATGTGGGATGCAAGTAAAGGAGATAAGCTTAACTTAGAGTATTTAATATCTCCTAATCGAAAAGGTTGCATAATTGATAAGATATGATAGGAGTTAGAAGTTGATATCAACTAGAACTCTTCCACCAAGGAAGAGTTGCATCAGAACTCTAGTTATTTCTTCATCTACTAACTCTATAAATTGCACGATGTTCTCACATTACATGGGTTGCACAAAAATGCAGAATTTAAATGTGAACTGAGAGCAAAATAGCAAGGCTTTTTGCAAGCAGTTCGTATGTGATTCAAGTGTGCAAACTTGAAGCTAAATGAACCAGATTGAAGAACCAGCTCCATAAAGAGTTCTATATGCCTTTCTTTATTTCTAGTTCAATTGTAGTAGGTGTTTTCATATTGTACCTTTTAGCTTTATCTAGAAACAATTGTAATAGGTAGTTTGAGTATTCAAGTTAGAGTTAACTTGAAGTTGTCGCAACAGTTAGAGGCTGGTTGCTACAACAGGATTAGAGGTAATCCTTATATTTACAAAGAGTTTTGTAAATGTTGTTTTGGCTCAGTGATATGGTGAAGTGTTGGGGAAAATCCTACTGAGTAGTAGGTCATGGTTTTTTCACCTTTTGAGCCGGGTGTTTTCCACGTAAAAATACTTGTCTTCTTTACTTTATACATTTATTATTCCGCAACAGCAGCAGAAGGAACACATAGAAGAACTAGATTCTTCCATAATCAGTTTAAGTGAAAATTTGGTCACCACACAAATCAACCCCCCCTCTTGTAAGGTATTAAAATATAAAACACCAAGTTCTACCACCGTAGAGATTGTCCTTACAATCATGCTTAGATGGATCATCCAGGTCATCATGGTGCATCATCCGGCCATAATTCTTACAGTTCTCATTAGGTCCAGTCATCTCTTAGTGCCCTTTCAGCCCAGAGTTCATCCCGTGCTACATCGGTTTAGGGCTCATCTACGTGAGGTCTTTCTTCTATTTATCTCGGTGCTCGAGGCTTCTTTCAGTTCCCACTACCAGCACCAGGGAGTTTCTTTCAGTACGGAGAGTTTGGGTACTTGTGGAGGCAGTGTCCTCGTCGTTCGGGAGGTCCTGTATTGCATAGGAGTCAAGTTGCGAGTTCCGAACCAATTACTTCACCACCCTCCTAAATAGCTCAGGGTAGGGCCCAGTTAGATAGAGGTCACCCTAGAGGGGTAGGCCGATTAGGTTGCGGCGAAGCGCGATTCTATGCTCTTTCTGCCAGACCAGATGCCATTGCTTCAGATGTAATGATCACAGGTATTGTCTCAGTTTTCCACATGGATACCTCTATATTATTTGACCTTGGTTTCACTAATTCGTATGTATCATCATATTTTTCTCATTATCTTGATATGCCCAGTGAGTCCTTAGTTTTATCTGTTCATGTATCTACATTAGTGGGTGATACTATTATTGTGGACCGTGAATATCGATCGTGTGTAGTGATTATTGGGGCAATAGAGACTAGAGTCTATTTCTTGTTGCCTAGTATGATTGATTTTGATGTGATCTTGGATATGGACTAGTTGTCTCCAGGTGATGTTGTTCTAGATTGCCACACTAAGACCGTGACGTTGGGGATGCCGGAGTTGCCATGGATTGAGTGGCAAGATTCTCTAGACTATGTCCCCGGCAGTGTGATTTCATACTTGAAGGCACAATAGATGGTTGGGAAGGGTTGTTCATCTTACTTGGCCTTTGTTAGGGATGTTGGTGCTGATACAACTACTATTGATTCTATTCCGGTGTGTGCGAGATTTTACGGATGTGTTTCCTGTAGACCTACCGGGTATGCTGCCCGACAGGGACATTGATTTTAGTATTGACTTGGTGCCAGTCATTAAGCCCATTTCTATTGCTCCGTACCGTATGGCACCGACTGAATTGAAGGAGTTAAAAAAACAACTTTAGGAACTTCTTGATACATGGTTTATTAGGCCTAGTATGTCACCTTAGGGTGCACCGGTTCTATTTGTGAAGAAGAAGGATGTTGCTATGAGAATGTGCATTGATTATAGGCAGTTGAACAAAGTCACACTCAAGAACAAGTATTCTTTGCCACGTGTTGATTATCTATTTGACCAGCTTCAGGGAGCAAGGGTGTTCTCCAATATTGATTTGAGGTTAGGGTATCACCAATTTAAGATTCGGGACTCAGATATTCTAAAGACAATATTCAGGAGCCGTTATGGTCATTATCAGTTCCTTGTGATGTCTTTTGGGCTGACCAATGCCCCAACAGCATTCATGCATCTGATGAACAGTTTATTTTAGCCTTATCTCGACTCGTTTGTTATTGTGTTCATTGATGAGATCCCGGAATACTCTCGTTCTAAGGAGGAGCATGACTTACATTTTAGGATTGTGTTGCAGTGCTTGAGGGAGGAGAAACTTTATGCCATGTTCTCCAAGTGTGAGTTTTGGCTCAGTTCAGTGGAGTTCTTGGAGCACGTGGTGTCCAGTGAGGGGATTCAGGTGGATTAGAAGAAGAAAGAGGCGGTTCAGAGCTGGCCCATACCGTCCTCAACTACAACGATTCAAAGTTTTCTAGGGTTGACTGGTTATTATCGTTGCTTCATGCAAAGTTTCTCATTTATTGCATCGCCCTTGACTAAATTGACACAAAAGGGTGCTCGTTTCAAGTGGTCAAATGAGTTTGAGGAGAGCTTTCAGAAGCTCAATACTGCTTTGACCACAACTCTCATTCTAATTTTTCCTTCTGCTTCAGGCTCTTATACAATGTATTGTGTGCTTCTCGGATTGGTATTGGGTGTGTCTTGATGCAGGAGGATATAGTGATTATTTATGCTTCTCTCCAATTGAAGCCTCATGAGAAGAACTACCATGTTCATGATTTGGATTTGGCTGTCATTGTTCATGAATTGATGATTTGGAGGCACTATCTCTATTGTGTGTCTTGTGAGGTATTTAAAGGTTACCGAAGTCTCCAACCTTTTCAAACATAATGATATAAATTTGAGGCAGCGGAGATGGTTGGAGCTGCTAAAGGACTATGATATCACCATTCTATATCATCTCGGGAAGGCCAATGTGGTAGCCGATGCATTGAGTACGAAGACAGTGAGTATGGGTAGCCTTGCATTCATTCCTGTTATCAAGAGACCTCTTCCAATTGATGTTCATGCATTGTCCAACCAGTTTGTGAGATTAGATGTTTCGGATACCAGCTGGGTTCTAGCTTGTATGGTTTCTCGGTATTCCTTATTTGATCGTATTAGAGAGTGCCAATATGATGATCCTTATTTGCTTGTTCTTAAGGATAAGGTTATGCATGGTGATGCCAAAGATGTGACTATTGGAAATGATGGGGCGTTGAGGATGTAAGGCCGGATATATGTACCCAATGTCGATGGGCTACATGATTTGATTCTTGTGAAGGCCCACAGTTCGCGGTACTCCATTCATCCAGATGCTAGAAGATGTATCAGTACTTGAGGCAGCACTATTATGGAGGAGAATGAATAAGAATATAGTGGGGTTTGTAGCTCAGTGTCTTAACTATCAACAGGTAAAGTATAAGCATTAGATATCGGGTGGATTGCTTCAGATGATAGGGATTCTAGAATTAAAATGGGAGCGGATCATCATGGATTTTATAGTTGGGCTACCACGGACTTCGAGGAAGTTCAATGCTATTTGGGTGATTGTAGATTGGCTGACCAAGTCCGTGCACTTTATTCCAGTGGGTACTACTTATTCTTTAGAATGGTTGCCGGAGATTTACATCCGAGAGATTGTTCGCCTTCACGGTGTGCCAGTGTCCATCATTTCAGATTGAGGGACGTAGTTTACATTACAATTTTGGAGAGCTGTGCAGCGAGAGTTAGGCACTCATGTTGATTTGAGTATAGAATTTCACCCTCAGATGGACGGGCAGTCGGAGCGCACTACTTAGATATTGGAGGACATATTAAGCGCTTATGTCATTGATTTTGGGGGTTCATGGGATGCAATTCTGCCACTCACAGAGTTTGCTTACAACAATAGTTACCAGTCGAGCATTCATATGGCTCTGCATAAGTCTTTGTATGGGAGGCAATGTAGATCTCCATTGGGTTGGTTTGAGCTTGGTGAGGCTAGGCTATTGGGTACTGACTTGGTTCGGGATGCATTAGACAAGGTTAAATTGATTCAGGATCTGCTTTGCATGGCGAAGTCTAGACAGAAGAATTATACTGACAAGAAGGTCTGTGATGTTGCTAACATAGTTAGGGAGAAGGTTCTGCTGAAGGATTCACCTATGAAGGGTGTTATGAGTTTTGGGAAGAAAGGCAAGTTAAGCCCATGGTTTATTGGTCCGTTTGAGGTACTTTAGAGGATTGGGGAGGTGGCTTACAAGCTTGCATTTCCACCTAGTTTGTCAAGTGTGCATCCAACATATTTCTATGCTACGAAAGTATGTCGGCGATCCATCTGTTGTTTTGGATTTTAGCACGGTTCAGTTGGATGGTGATTTGACTTATGATGTAGAGCCGGTGGCCATTTTGGATCGGCAGGTTCAGAAGTTGAGGTCAAAAGATATAGCTTCAGTGAAGGAGTAGTGGAGTGGTCAGCCCATTGAGGAAGCTCCTTGGGAAACCAAGCAGGAGATGCAGAGCATATATCCACGCCTACTTGAGACTCTAGGTATGTTTCTAACCTATTTAAAGACAAACATTTGTTGAAGAGGGGGAGGATGTAACGACCCAGCCAGTCATGTTGAGAGTTGTAACCCTGTTCCCCCATTTTCTGCTCCTTATGTGCTTTATAGCTATTATATCACTTACTGGGTTAGTCGGTTCGGGTTCGAAAGGATATCAGAATGATTTGAGACACTTGGTCTCATAATGGAAAGCTTATGTTGGAATGGTTGATTAGATGTTGACCTATGTGTAAACGACTCCGCTTAAGAGCGTATATGGATTATGATTTGGAGGTCCCAGTGAAATTTGGCTTGAAATGGAAAAAGTAGAATTTTTTGGATGTTTGACCAGGAGTGGACTTTTTGATATCAGGACCGGATTGGGATTTCGAAACTTGGAGTAGGTTTGTGGTGTCATTTGTGACTTCTGTGCAAAATTTGGGGCAAACGGATGTGATTTGATAGGTTTTAGCATCAGTTGCAGTAATTGGAAGTTTAAAAGTTCATTAGGCTTAAATTTTTGTGCGATTGGTGTTTTGATGTTGTTTGAGGTGTTTTAAGAGTTCGATTAAGTTTGTATGATGTTTTGGGACTTGTTGTTATGTTTGGTTGACATCCCAGTAGCCTCGGGTTGATTTCAGATGATTTTCGGAGCAAGGTTTAAAGTTGCAGAATTGCTGAAGAATTTCAATTGTTGGTGTAATCGCACATGCGGAGTTGGCACCGTAGGTGCGAGCCCATAGAAGTGGGAAGTGAGCCGCAAAAGTAGACAACAAGGAGGTGATCAGAGGTCGCAAGTGTGAGGTCGTGTTCTGCACCTGCATGGTCGCAGATGAGACGCTAGGGGCGCAAGAGCGGAAGGCTCGTAGTTGCGTTGGTGAATTCAACATATGCGATGTAAGGGCCATAGAGGAGGCTCATTGGGTAAGTGATTTTCGTAGAAGAGGGTCCACTTTTGCAGATAATTAGTCGCATCCTGGGCAAAATATAAACATTGAATTCCGATTGTTTTATCATTTCTTGACAGTGCAAACTCGAAATTTGGCTATTTTTCAGAGGGATTTCGAAGGGATTCTTGAGGTAAGTCACTAGTGGTTAAGTTTCTTCAATAATTATGTTTCTCCATTTATTTTCCCAGCAAATTGGTGTATTTTTTTGGTGTAATTTGGGGGTTTGAGGTTAGGGGTTTGGAGTGTTCATTTTTGGATTTTATTGGCGATTTGGTGTCGGATTTTGATAAATTCAATATGATTAGCCCCGTGGTTGAATGGGATTTTGGGTTTTATGACTTGTATTGGATTTTGAGAAATGGGCCCAGGCGCCGGCTTGGAGCCAATTTCGGATTTTTGAATTATAACTTCGTAATTTCTTGTAGAATTAATTCCTTTAGCCCATAGTGATTGTATTGTACTGCTTGTGGCAAGATTCGGGGCATTCAGAGGTCGATTTGCGAGGCAAAGGCATATTGGAGTAGAGTTTTGCTTGTATTGAGGTAAGTAACTGTCAAGACCCGAGGCCGGGGGCGAGACCGGAACCTAGTGCCTGATCTATCCTTGCGTACCACTTACAACTAAGAGACTCTATACATGTAATGTCATACTTTGGCTACGAGCCACATTACAAGATAATGGCGACCACTTTTGGGACGGTATGGCAAAAAGCGTAGAGTGATGTTCCCGGTCCTCTGGAGTCAAAGGATTTCGCTCTGAATACGGCGTCCTTGATAAGATAGGAACACCTGGAGATGGCGAGGCGGTACTGCCGGTGGAGCAAGGGTTTAACACTGCAGGTGCTTTCCCCAGATGAAGGCATCGCGGACTCCACTAATGGGTTCTTGAGTGTGCATATATACCCTTTCACATTTGGCCCCACTGATTGTGCTTGATTTTTGCTTGATGTATCGGGTTACCCTGGCACAGATTCCTCCGTCGTTTTGGCGAATGCTGCTGATGATGAGATTCTTTGTAGAGAAGGCCAGGCTTGAATTCATGCTTGATCATCTTATCAGGCTATATCGGCCCTTCCATCATCGGGGCCTGCTAACCCTGAGGGGTCGTTCGTCCACGATCTTTGTTGTTGTTGACAAGGAAGGTGGGGATCGAGAGTGGGCCAGTCGGTTTCTTTGACTTCGGACGATCGATATTATCCCTGTGGAGTTTCTGCCATTTCCCGAAGGGTGGAATCATACACGTGAGGGAGGCGCTTTGGTGCTTTTTTAGATTTTGCACATAGTGAAAACCAGCTAAGTAACAATGTTATCTCCTTTGTTGCAGTAACTTCGTGGACGGCGGGTGAAGTCCATGGTCTACCCGGCTGGGTCCGGAGGTTGGTGACCCATTCGTCTTGCGACGAGTGCATGTGGCGAGCTATGCTTTGCGTCAGGTAGGGAGCAGAATACCAAGGTATATGCGTATCCTGCTTTTACCTTGCCTTCATATACCCGAGGTAACACTTTCCCCTTTCGTCTGTACTGGATTTGTCCTTTGTAGATATCGGGCGGTTCTTTGGGGTGAGGCGATATTTTTTCGAAGAGGAGAACGAGTCAACGGCCTCCAGTCCGAGGGATGATGGTAATAAGAGGGATCGACTCCTGTGGTGCGACGAAGCATTTAGAAGACCTGGTCTAGCTCGTATTTCTAAGGACGCGGCATCGCTTGAGTCTGCTTCTCCCGGAGTGCCTGATTCCCGACTAACGGTTCCTTTGAGTTAATATGACGTGCCCGAGGCCAATTTTTCTAGGGTCATAGGGGCAGGATAAACAGGAGCATGTTCCGATTTGGAGGAAATTCGTCGTCTTCACTTTGTGGTGAGTTTGTGCACAGTTTCCTTGTATCCCATATCCTCTTCCCTTTATTGGATTTTTTATGTGCAGGCCCGCGGTAGGCATAAGTCCGAGCTGCTCCGCCAAGGGGCCAAGCTCCAGAAAATTCTAGATGAGGGTGAATCCCTTAGGCTCCTTTGAAAGGAGAAGGAAGTTGAGATGCAGTATTGGCGATACTAAGCATATCGGAGCTCAAACTATGAGAGCTATTTGATGTGGTAGGTAATTTCTTATAGTACATGCTTCGCTTCTTTCTAGCCTAAAGGCTAATTTCCTCTTGCCGTATCAGTTGTAGAAAAAGGTGGAGGCCTTGGAGTACCTCAAAGGTGATGTAAACCGCAGCAGAGCTGCTTGCGAGGAGCTAAGGGCCCAAGTGCAGGTTCGAGCTTCAGAGAAGATAAGCGGCTCATCTAAGTTCCCTGCCTTCGAGGTCCAACACAACTTGACCCATGACAATGCCAAAGTTCAAGAGGATATGATTGAGAAACTTGAGTCTGATCTCTCGAAGGTCAGAGCCGAGATAATTGATGCCCGGGCGAAAACGGCATTAATCCTAACTAGGTTTGATCGTGAGATGGCAAATTGTATAAAAGATGCTGCTGATGCCCAATCTGAGTGGATGCGAGCCGTCGACCAAAAAAAGAGGATCGAGGAATATGTTCATTGTAGTCCTGGAGAGAGGTACTCGAGGAGGTCAGTGCAAGGGGCTTCATTCTCTCGGAGGAATTGGCTCGAGCAAGGGCGGACGAGCGTGACGCTCGGTCACTTCTTGTTGACGATCTGGAGGAATAATTTGACTAGCTATAGCCCTTTAGCACAGAGTTTAGGTTCTACCATTTTTGTCGTTTTGTCTCTGATATGCGTACGACGTGCCTGTAGGTGGAGAATGCGCTTTTCGTGCATGTAATATATGAGAATAAATTAGAAGCTTTATTTCTTTTGTACCTTTTTTCTGTCGTTGTTTTCAATCGTGCGGACTGGTTTTGGGTGTTCGGCGGGATCCTCGTAGGTCTGGAATTGATCAGACGGGTCGAGGGTCTCAAGTGTGATCTTTGACGTGAGCAGGTGCCTGGGCCTTCGTGTTTGGCCTAGATTTTTTAAGCTAAGTCCTTGAGTGGGGCTTTGGTTTAAGCCTTCTTGCATGTTAACCTTTTGTCCGCGCGCGGGTAGGTAGCACTCAATTTTCCATCTTTTGCCTTTTGGCATTTGCCACTCCAACTGCTTTGGGTCCAGTCTTCGAGTCGAGTTGTGACTCAAGCTTCAATTGACCCTCAAGATCTTTCCTGTCTGTATGGGGAGAGGACGATGGTCCTTTGTGCTCAGGGTTGAAATGACTTTGCGGGCACGTGGTCTGGAGATTTAATCGGCTGACGATCGTACCATTTGAGTTGTGCCTTTAGGCATATCTCAGCTCAACTTATTCTTGGGTCCAGTCTTCAAGTCGTATTGCGACACAAACTGTATCCGACCCTCAATCTTTCATAATGTTTCGGCCGGCGATAATGGCATTTATGTCGTGCCTTTAGGCGTATTACAATTTTTGGGTCCAGTCTCCGAGTCGCATTACGATGCGAGCTTTAATCGACCCTCGAATTTCCTTGAGATTCTGGCCGGTAGCACTAGCATTTATGCCGTGCACTTAGGCATATTACAATTTTTGGGTCCAGTCTCCGAGTCGCGTTGTGATTCGAGTTGTAATCGACCCTCAAATTTCCTTGAGATTTTGGCCGGTAATGGTGGCATTTTTGCCGTGCCCTTAGGCGTATTAAGATTTTCTGGGTCCAGTCTCCGAGTCGCGTTGTGACTCGAGCTGTAATCGACCCTCAAATCTCATTGAGTTTCCGGCCAGTGATAGTGACATTTATGCCATTTGGTCATTGAGACCTTTTCGTATGTGGCCTGTAGGCTTGTTTAGTTAACTATTTTGGATTCGGTCTCCAAATCGGGTTATGATTCGAGCTCACTTTAATCCTCAAGTTGTCAATTTTCAAGCTGGGGACAATGGCTCTTACGCTGCATGGTCGTAGAGATATTTCAATATAAGGCCCGTAGGCTTTCTTAGCTGGCGACAATGGCTCGTACGCTGTTTTTGCCCGTGGATTTTTTGTAGGCTTTGTGTTTGCTCGTTAAGGTCTTTTAGAATATTTTTGCATGACCCGTCATCGATTCTAAAAGAACCTCGATTTCAAGTCATTGTCGGTGATGGTTTGAGCACCTCGTAAGGTTTATAGCTCATTGTCGAGTAGATCGACGCTCTTGCAATTTGGAGCCGACGTGGCTAGAGCTCGTTTTTACCTGTTGAGGAAAGCCTGTTTTAACCGGTTCTTTCCGAAGTATATTCAGAGGAATTTTAGCGATAGTCGGGCGTCCCCGAGTCACGTTATTTTGGCTGTATCATCCATTTTGACCGTAGTCATATGCGTTTGGTTGTAGCCATTTTTTTATCCCAAGCACAGTTTAGGCATCTACACTGAGGGTATGCCCCTTAGGGATTCTTACAAATGCGACATATAGCCTAAAGTGCGGGATTTTCATGACTGTTGAGGTCTTATAGTTTTCCATGCCTATTGAGGTCTTACAGTTTATGTAGAATAGGTCTAGTTATGCTGAGGCTGCCCGTTAGGGTCTTACAGTTTTAGATTTTCCAGTGCATGGCGATTGGCGGCAGTCTCTGAGGATATCGAGTTTGTTTAAGCCTGAAGACCACTTCTCGTGAGCTCGGAGTTGCCTTATAGGGTCTTGATGAGCCTGATGTTCCGACCCTGGGGTTGTGTTGGCACCAAATTGTTTTAAGTCTCCGAGTATCTCAAGACGTATTTGGCGGAGAGGCCTCTGCTGTGAATATGCCGAAATAGCCTTATGAAATGCCGAAAAAAATATTCTTTATTGCTTGCCGTAAATATATGTTATAAATACATGTTATCCCGTTGTGAGTTCGACCCGTACGGGTGCGGCTTCTTCGACTATCAGATTTGTTTATATGGTTCCGTTTTAGAACTTAGCTTGTCATTTGTTGGCCCTTCCGAGAGATGGTGTCCTTAAGAGCATATCACCTCACGTCGTCAGACTGCGGAAGAAAAGGACTTCGATTTTGTTAGAACCTTTTCTTGGGGGTATGTTGCTCCGCTAATAATCTTGTTTTTGGGACCTTCTTTAGGCTGGAAACCCTGTTGAAGAAAGAGAGCTCGGCGGGTCCCGTAGAGGCCTCGGATCCCCGAGTGGAGTTCAGAACTTCTGAATGCCTCAACTGACTGCCTGCACACATGTTAGTGAAAGGAAAGGGTAGGAAACGACAAAGGAGCGGATTAGTTCTTCCTTGCTGCGCGATGTGTAGGCGACGTTTCGAGGCACGAGCCCTATTGCAGCCTTCTGCTAGGTTCGAGTAGGCTTGACCGAAAATGTGATTCTGCTTACCCTTTGATCCCTTTGAGGGCGGAGCCATCGACGCTGGCGATGGATTACATGGTGAGGGATTTCCTCTCATCGCGTGTAGCTCATTATCTAATACTTTAGTCCCACCTTTGTTGTGGGGTTTCACCCCTTTGGCGGAGCAGGGTCAAGGTCGTCTCCGGGCGGTGTATCCATTGTTATCTGCATAAAACATCCGCGCCTTACGGGCTCGGCGTACCATACCAAGCTCGGGCGGGCTGTATAGAGGATGCGGCCTTCCTAATCATTCTGGCAATTGGCATCCAGAACCCATCAAAGATTTGAGGCGCGTGAGCGATTTGGTTCGTTAGTCCAAACTTCCCTATTGACTTTCGCCTGACGCCATCGGTATAGTTAGCTGAGACACCTGTACTCATGAACACATGATTTATTTGAAATAAGTCAAATGAGGGAGGAGATTACCATTGCGTTAATGAGAGGCCGAGCGGAGTCTCGGCATCCCTTCCCTCGGGTGCAAGGTTGTCCTTTGGGAACATTCCTCGGAATCGTCTTTTTCCTGCGATGAGCATTTTGACTCTACACATTACGGATCTCTGAGGGGTGCCTCCATCTCTTTACTATCGTGGCAATATTCCGTGGCTTGCCGGTTTTGTTTTTCCCGATCTCTTTCCTCCCTTGGAGCTGGATCTGAGTCTGCTCCCTCGATGATACTTGGTGGCGACCTCTATTGAATAGCATAGTTTTCGCTCTCTTGGGCCAGCGACCCCGCGCGCCCCGGCCCATGGTTTTCTTCAAGGGGTTTTAGTTGAATAGGTCTGAGCCACCTGGCATTCCTGGATTCGCTTATGGTGATCATGATGCCTGGTACAGCAATGCTGAAATCGGACTCTACCAGGCGAGGTTTCCCTGCCAACTGTGCCGTGTTGAATCTGGTTCCATTTGAGGTTCCTCGAGGGTGTTGTCCTCGGGATTTTACCTTATTATTGCGATGTAGGATGCATCTCGAGTCGTTCCTTCCGTTCATAGCGCACGAGCGATGCCTCTATCTGCACGGCGTCAGCTTTCTTATCGGAAGTCTGCCTGGATATATCGAACCCGAGGAGGTTCCCGGACGGTCATCTGCGGCCCTGATTCGGGGCTGGTGTCGGGTGTGGCGTTGTATCATGGTTTCTTTCGAGAGAGTCTCTTTGAATCTCTTCAACGGGACAGGCTGGAACTCAATATTTTGGAGGTCGATGTCCCTGGATGAGCATGCGTAAGTGGTGATGCGCCAGTAGGGATCCGAGGTCCTGTCATACCTAGAGAGTTTCGTCATTCCTGATTTTTATGAAACGAGTTCTGGGACTGTATCTTCGGGATACGGTTACTGTAATTCAATCCTATTGAGGAGGTTCCCCAATATCCTTACTGCGGCGGGGTAGGTTGTTGATCTGTCATTGCTCGATCTCTCGGGTACTAGATAGACGTAAGGAGATATTTTCGGTGCTACCGCGTTAGAAGTCTCTGGGTAACTTTACAGCCGAGCGATAGCCAACTATCGTACCTGCAACATTTCTAAAATAACGTGAATACTAACTTCCTGTTCTACCTGGGCCGATATTTTTTGGTCTTCCTGTTGGTCAACATGCTGCATGCCATCATTGGTGCACGAGGATTCATTGACCCGTTGCGTGTCTTGCCAGCCCACGTGTGATTGAACGAATTCAGATGCGTCATCGGGGTCCTGCGGTATTGCGCCATCCATCGGAACAACCATGTTGTTTTCTCTATGATTTGCGGGGTAGTCGTTCTCGATTTTGTTTACCGATCCAGACATTAACCTCAAATCAAAAGATCTTGGGCAAGAAAAAGTGTGAAAGATACATGCGTTTGTGTAAGGAAACTAGCAAGAAGATAATCACTATTATTTTTAGACCCACAGTGGGCGCCAATCCGTTTACCGTAAAAATGGTAATAATAATTAAATTTATAAATGGGATTCTAAAAATACGTGATCTATTCCCAAGCTAGTTTGTTAAGGCAGTTAGTGCTAAGAACGTGGAGTGCAATGATGAAAAGCGAGTTAAACGAGGCAGTAACCGAACCAATTGGGGGTTGTTTCCCGGATCCAAAGTCTGCCGACGGGGACCTAGGGTCCAAGGTTCGAGCCGAGATCGATCTACTGAGGGCAATCGGTAACAGGATAACAGAAGGAAGTATGGCTAAACAAAGCTCTACGCTACCTATATTTAGCAAAGTAGTGAAGAAAAAATAAGAAGATAAAACGCTATGGCTACCTCGGGCCCGTGAGAATGAGCAATTAGAAGAAAGAGAGAGAGAGAGAGAGAGAGAGATATATTATTGCGCTTGTGGAGAAATGGAGAAACATCAGTCTCCTACAAGGTGGTATGAGTCCCCTTTATATAGGATGGGAACTCGGCCATAAGTACATGTGTATTAATTACAAAAATACGGATATGGGACGGCTTGATGCGGCGCCTCATTGTAGGCTCGAGATAGGCCGGGCCTGGAAGACATAGCCATATGCATAGGGGGCTTCCCCCTCTATCCTGGTTTCGGCCTCTGTTTCCTCTAAGTCGGGCTTCGACGAGCCCCGAGGTCGAGAACTCGATCGCGGCCTCGCGCCCTCGGGGTCCCAGGGCAAGCCTCCGAAATGTCATAATAGCGAGAAATCAAGTCTTCTGATTTTGCCACGTACATTAGTACTGTCACATGTCTTATAATTAATGAAGTTTTATTCATTTATTAGTTAATGGGGTAATGTCTTATTAGCTGGTAATTAATCAATTACAGAATAATTTAAAATTAACAAAAATTACTTAAAATTCTATTTATTTTTAAATACTTCTTATATACTCTATATATTATACTGTCGTTGTCATATGGTACCTTGCATGGTACTAGTTCATAATTATCGGCTATTATCGCTCGACCCGTATTTCATTCCAAATTAACCACTTTTAATGAAACTCATTTTCTTTAATCTGTGTGCCCCTTTATCCTTCTTAGCACTTATTTATCGCTTGTTATAAATAGCATAACTATGTTAACGTCAAGATGATCTCACTCCCGAGTCTACGTCGGTTAACTAAAAATGAAATTTTTAACGTAAGTACGCTAACCTCAAGATGTAACAGTAACAGTTCTAAATCTGGTTCTGAGGGTACTGGATTTTGTGTTATATGATTTGTTTAGAGGTGGAGCACATGCTAGGTGACAGGCATGTGGGCGTGTAACGTTGGGATTGTGATTTTGTCCATTCCATGGAACTGTAACGTTGAATAACTTGTTGTTAGCTATATGCTCTCTATTTATCATAGAAATCTGAATGTAAATCATCTTAGAAATTATGTTTAGGCTATGTGTTAGTATTGTTGGGACCCACAGAGGTTGTGTGACATGTTGAATCACCTGTTAATTGCTATTTGTACTCAGTCTCAGTTTTACTCGCATATTATATCTCAGCCTCTATCATTCCTTGATGATACATCATATCATTGCTCTTTGGACAGATTTTTATGATTACTGAGAGCCCGAGAGACTGGAGAGATTGATGATTGAGTGAGGCCGAGGTCTTGATTAGGAAGATATTTATAGGATCGGGCTGCACGCCGTAACATATATTATTTATTTATGCCATGATTAGTTTGATATAGCGTTTGTGCTGAAGGATCCCCTCCAAAGTCTGTACACGCACATGTACCTACTGAGTCCGAGTGCCAAGTGACTGTGAAGAATGAGTGAATGTGAGGTTGGAGTGAATGGGAGGACTGAGTGACTGTTGCTCTGAGAGGCTGCATTGTTGTTGCACATAGCTGCCATATATCACTGTTTTTGAAACTTATGAGAGATACTATATCCGATTTTTACTTGAACTTATCTTGTATAAATTAATTTGACTTAAATTGTCGGATTTGAAAGCATATCTATTTTTCTTTGTTGAGACTACTGAAATTGAGCTATAATTGTGTAGCTCGTCACTATCTTCATTTCTTTATTTATTCTTGTTACTTACGGAGTTGGTTGTACTCACGCTACACCCTGCACTTCTTATGCAGATCCAGGTATTTTCGGACACGGCGGGTGTTAATATTTTGCATAGCTGATCTCTAGAGACTTCGAGGTAGCTGCCTGGCGTTTGTAGTACTTGTTTCTCCTTCCTTATATTTCCTTTATTGTATTTAGATCCAGAATTTCACAGACATTACTTTTCTAGGTTGGTGATGTATAAATGCTCATGAACTTAGTGACAACTCAATTTGGGAGTTTTTTGCATTTGAGTTTTGGTATTTTCCCCATTTATGAGAATTGTTGTCATTTAAACTATTTTGACTTATTTTGTTTTGGAAATATCGGCCTGCCTAGTACCACGTTTGGCGCCATCACGATAGATTACGATTTTGTATCGTGGCACTTATGAAGTGGTAGTTGATGGGTAAGAAAATAGCGTAGAAATAATGTTTATGAGAATTATGGAATGGTTGTGTCTATTGGTGAAGAATTATGTAATTACTTTTTTTAATAACAGAAGCAGAGTATTATTATATTTTAGATGGGTATTAAAGTAATTCAACTTTTTAGTTTTGGGCTTCCCACTTTTATAATAACTAGTTTTCGGACATGTACGTTCCACGTGAATCCTATGCTAATTAGTACAGATATTAAAATATTATACTAAGTGTGTGAAGGTAAAATGCAATCTCAAAATTGAAGCACAATCATACTGAAAAATTGTTATCAAACAGATTTAAAAGGTAATGTTTGAACTACTTCAATTATGCAATTCTATAATATATCAAGTATTCATTGACAAAAATTCTTTTTTTAATATATCAGCAACATGTAAATTAGATGTGAATTTAAGTAGTATCGGCTATGTCACGACCCGTATTTCCCACCTTCGGGAGTCGTGATGGCGCCTACTAATAGGAGCTAGGCAAGCCAATTGTTAATTACCTCTTTTAGCGAACATCGACAATATTAACAATAATAAAGTATTTAACGATAAAGCGGAAGTCTCAAATAAAATTTACTAAAAGAAATGCGGAAGTTTAACAATCCTCTACCCAAGACTGGTGTCACATACTCACGAACGTCTAGAGAATACTAAATACAAGGTTTGAATGAAACATAAAATTGTCTGCTATGGTACAATGATAACAAACTGAATAAAATAGAAAGGACTCCGGGCCTGCGGACGTCAGCAAGGCTACCTCGAATGTCCCTGGACTGGAAACTCGCTCCCAGAATGCTATTGCTACTCAAACGATGCTCCAACACCTGGATCTGTGAAAAAAGATGCACAGAGTGTAGCATCAGCACAACCGACCCCATGTGCTGGTAAGTGCCTGGCCTAAACCCGACGAAGTAGTGACGAGGCTAGACCGGACTACCAAACAAACCTGTGCAGTTCAAATATATATATACGCAGTAGAAGAGAATACAGAAATTTAACAAGTCAGGAGGGAGGGGAGCATGTTGTAGGGGCTGTAGCAGTTTAGAATACAAGGTCAATAAATAAGGAATGAAACGATACAACTACAAAGTCAACGAGAGTAATAATCAAAACATGACACGGAATTTCTCTTCGTGCATTAATAAGCAAAACATGGCATGGAATGTCCCTTCGTGCATTAATAACCAAAACATGGCACGGAATGTTCCTTCGTACATTATTAATTAAAACATCGCACGGAATATTCCTTCGTGCATTAATAATCAAAACATGGCACGGAATGTTCCTTCGTGCATTAATAATCAAAACATGGCACGGAATGTTCCTTCGTGCATTAATAATCAAAACATGGCACGAAATGTTCCTTCGTGCATTAATAATTAAAACACGACACGGAATGTTCCATCATGAATTTAATAATCAAAATATGACACGGAATGTTCCTTCGTTCATTAACATATTCTCAACACAAATCGTGCACGGCATCAACCTTCATGATTTATCACTCTTCCTCACCCAAGCAACAATCACAACCAATGGGGCGAGGGGATAGACAAATAGTAATAGAAGTCCCCGATAAGGGAAAACACAAGTGAACAGCTAAATCCCGGCAAGGGAACAATCACATTTCTTTCTCTTTCTTTCATTTCTTACTCAACAATTACTTTCGCATTCGAGCCAACGCTCCAAAGAGTTCACAAGTCATAATTCTTTCTCATACTCTTCACATTATATAGAAATCATCAATTACACAAGGAAGAGTCACAACAAAAGTAAAATAAGCACAACTAAGGACTCACGATCATGCTAGACACCAGTGTATAGATACTCGTCACCATGACTATACACCGTACTCAAAAATTATAAATTAGCAAACAATACTCTAATCCTATTCCCTCAAGCCAAAGTTAGATCAAACACTTACCTCGGTCCAAAGAATAGCAATCAATCCTCAAATACCGCCTTTCCTCTACAATCCGACTCCGAAACAATGATATCTAGGCATAATTAATTCAATAATATCAATAAAGACTCAATGGCAACATCCCATAGCCTAGATATGAATTTCCTAGCATTCTTCCAAAAATACCAAAATTCGACGCCGGGCCCACATGGTCCAAACACGAGGCTCGGTTCAAAACCCAATCACTCATAACCCCATGAGTTCAAATATGCAATTTGTTTTAAGATTTAACCCCAAATTGAGGTTGAATCACCCAAAATTCTCAAAACCCTAACTCTATCCAAAACCCCTAATTTCTACTTTGATTTCATGTTTTTAGGCCTAGGAATTCACTAATTAATGAAGAAAAATGAAGAAATTAGGTGGGGAATTACATACCCAAGTGACCTTGAAGAAGGGTGGCTTCAATGGGGTCCTAAGGCTTGAAGGAGAATGGAGCTCATGAGAAAAAGTGAAGAAATCCCGTATGCTACTGTTCTGTTTTAAAAAAAAATCACCGAAGGATTTAACACTACGCGATCGCGGCACAGGGGACGCGTTCACGATGAAGAGGAACAAGGGGCATCACGTTCGCGATGGGGAGATGCGAACGCGAAGAAGAAAAACTAGGAGGGCGGTCTAGGGGCAGGCCTACGCGAACGCAGGGGTTAGGACGCGAATGCGGTGAAGGGGGAATAGAACTACGTGGACGCGGGAAGGGGGCCACGAACGCGTAAGAGGAAAAACAACAAAGCACTGCGAACGCGAGCCTGAGGCCGCATTCGCGAAGAACAAAATACTTGGGCAAAAATTGCGGAAAATCTTCCAACTTTCCTAAGTTCAAAGACACCCCGAACCACCTCCAAATCACTCCCGAGCCCTCGAGGCTCCTAACCAAACACACACACTAACTCAATAACATCCTACAAACTTACTCGAGCGATCAAACCGCCAAAATAACATCAAAATCATTGAATCAAACCCCAAAATCATCATTTTTCATTCTAACTTCATTAACTTCAAACATTGGATATTTAGGTCCGAAACACGTCAAATGACGTCCGATTTTGACCAAACTTTACAAAAAGCGGTTAACACATATTTAAGACTTGTTCCGGGCGTCGGAACCAAAATATGAGCCCGATACCATAGTCTTTTAATCAATTTTCATTTCCATTTTCCTTAATAAATTCAAGAAGAATAATTTCACAGAAAAATTCTTTTCCTCGGGTTCTAGACCTCGGATTTCGACTCCGGGCACATGCCCGAGTCCCATATTTTTCTACGGACCCTCCGTGACCGTCAAATCACGGGTTCGGGTCCGTTTACCAAAAATGTTGACTGAAGTCAACTTTAATCATTTTAAAGCAATATTTTGAAAATTTTCACAGAATTTAACATATAATCTTTCCGTCTATGCGCCTGGACTTTGCACGCAAATCGAGGCAACTAAAGGTGAGGTTTTCAAGGCCTTGGAAGCATGGAAAAAGAGAGAAATTCGGTGATAACCCTTTGGGTCGTCACATTTTTCACCTCTTAAATAACTGTTCGTCCTTGAACGGACAAAAGAAAGAAGTACCCGAGTCGGGAAATAGATGAGGATAGCGGCTCTGCATATCAGACTCGGACTCCCAGGCCGATACCTTAGGAGGCTGATCTCTCCACTGGACACGCACTGAAGGAAAACTCTTCGACCTCAACTGTCGAACCTGCCGGTCTAGGATAGCTACTAGCTCCTCCTCGTAAGACAGATCCTTGTCCAACTGGACAGTGCTGAAATCTAACACGTGGGCTGGATCGACGTGATACCTCCGAAGCATGGACATATGAAACACTGGATGCACAGCTGACAAGCTGGGCGGCAAGGCAAGTATGTAAGCCACCTCTCCCACACGATCGAGAATATCAAATGGACCAATGAACCTAGGGCTAAGCTTGCCCTTATTCCCAAATCTCATCACGCCCTTCATAGGCGACACTCGGAGCAAGACCCGCTCACCAACCATGAAAGCTACATCTCGAACCTTACGATCCGCATAACTCTTTTGCCGCGACTGAGCCGAACGAAGCCTGTCCTGAATGATCTTGACCTTATCCAAGGCCTCCTAAACTAAATATGTGCCCAATAATCGAGCCTCTCCCGGCTCAAACCATCCGACTGGAGACTAACATCGCCTACCATACAACACCTCATATGGAGCCATCTGAATGCTGGACTAGCAGTTGTTGTTGTAGGCGAACTCTACTAAAGGCAAAAACTGGTTCCACGAACCTCCAAAATCAATGACACAGGCTCGGAGCATATCCTCCAATATCTGAATAGTCCTCTCAGACTGGCCGTCCGTTTGAGGGTGGAATGCTGTGCTCAACTGAACCCGGGTGCCCAACTTCTGCTGAACTGCTCTCTAGAAATGCGAGGTAAACTGTGTACCCCGGTCCGAAATTATCAATGCCGGCACCCCATGAAGGCGAACAATCTCTCGAATGTAAATCTCAACTAACCTCTCGGATGAATATGAGGCTGCTACAAGAATGAAATGCGCTGACTTAGTCAGCCTATCAATAATAACCCATATCGCATCGAACTTCCTCCTTGTCAACGAAAGTCCGGTAACGAAACCCATGGTAATCCTCTCCCATTTCCACTCGGGGATCTCAATCCTCTAAAACAAACCACCAGGCCTCTGATGCTCATACTTAACCTGCTGACAGTTCAAACATCGAGCAACATATGCAACAATATCTTTCTTCATCCTACGCCACCAATAATGCTGCCGCAAGTCCTGATACACCTTCGCGGCGCCCGGGTGAATGGAATACCGAGAACTATGGGCCTCCGCTAAGATCAACTCTCGAATCCCATCGACATTGGGCACACAAACTTGCCCCTGCAACCTCAAAATACCATCATCATCTAAGGTCACCTTCGTGGCACCTCCACGCTGCACCGTATCTCTCAGGATACACAAATGGGGATCATCAAACTACCGATCACAGATACGCTCCAATAATGAAGAACGAGCGGCCGTGCAAGCTAACACTCTGCTAGGCTCAGAAATGTCCAACCTCACAAACCGATTGGCCAAGGCCCGAATATCCAAAGCAAGCGGTCTCTGGCTGACCGGAATATAAGCAAGACTACCCAGGCTGGTGGACTTCCTACTCAATGCATCGGCTACCACATTGGCTCTCCCCGGGTGGTACAAAATAGTAACATCATAATCTTATAATAGCTCCAACCACCTTCGCTGCCTCAAGTTCAACTCCTTCTGCTTGAATAAGTATTGCAGACTCTTGTGATCAGTGTATACCTCACACATCACATCGTATAAGTAATGCCCCCAAATCTTCAAAGCATGAACAATGGCTGCCAAATCTAGATCATGGACTGGATAATTCTTCTCGTGGATCTTCAATTTCCTCGAAGCATAAGCAATGACTCTACCATCCTGCATTAATATTGTACCAAGCCCAATACGGGAAGCATCACAATAAACTGTATAAGGCCCTGAGCCTGTGGGAAAAACCAATATTGGTGCCGTAGTCAGAGCTGTCTTGAGCTTCTGAAAGCTCGCCTCACACTCATCTGACCATCTGAACTGGGCACCCTTCTGGGTCAATCTGGTCATCGGGGCTGCTATGGATGGAAACCCCTCCACGAACCGGCGGTAATAACCTGCTAACCCCAAGAAACTACGAATCTCAGTAGCTGATGATGGCCTAGGCCAGTTCTTGACTGCCTCAATATTCTTTCGGGTCCACCTGAATACCCTCTGCTGATACGACATGACCTAGAAATGCAACCGAACTCAATCAGAACTCACACTTCAAGAACTTAGCATATAACTGACTATCCTTCAGAGTCTAAAGAACCACTCTGAGGTGCTGCTCGTGCTCCTCCTGACTGCGGGAATACACCAGAATATCATCAATAATGACTATCACGAACGCGTCCAAATAAGGCCTGGACACTCGGTTCATCAACTCCATAAATGCTGCTGGGGCATTGGTCAACCCAAATTACATGACCAAAAACTCATAATGCCCATATCAAGTGCGGAATGCTGACCTAGGGACATCGGATGCCCTAATCCTCAACTGATGGTAGCCATATCTCAAGTCTATCTTTGAGAACACCTTTGCACCCTGAAGTTGGTCAAACAAATCATCAATCCTAGATAGTGGATACTTTTTCTTAATCGTCACTTTGTTCAATTGCCAGTAATCAATGCACATCCTCATCGATCCATCCTTTTTCTTCACAAATAGCACCGGCGCACTCCAAGGAGAAACACTAGGTCTGATAAAACACTTCTCTGGCAAATCTTGCAACTAGTCCTTTAAGTCCTTAAACTCTGGCGGGGCCATGCGATATGGCAGAATACAGATCGGCTGCGTGCCCGGAGCCAGATCAATACCACGGTCGATATCCCTGTCGGGCGGCATACCTGATAAATCTAAGGTCAAGGTCTTGGTATGGCAATCCAAGATAGCATGATACGGGGACAACCAATCCATCCCTAATATAATGTCGAAATCCACCATGTCTAAGAGCAATAAATCAACACGGGTCTCAATACCCTCAAACACTACCACACAGGAACGATAAACTCGGTCGACCACTATAGAATCACCCACCGATGTAGATACATAAACAGGAATACCCAAAGCATCACTAGGCATAGTCAGGTAGGGTGCAAAATAGGACAACACATAAGAATACGTAGACCCAGGGTCAAATAGCACTGAATCATCCCTAATACAAATCAGAATGGTACCTGTAATGTCTGCACCTGAAGACTCAGCCTCTGGCCTAGCTGCTGGCTAGCCTCTACCTCTGGCGACCTGAACTCCACCTCTAAGACCTATACCTCAACCTCTAACACCTCTTCCACCGCCTCTAGCTGGCTGGGCAGGCTGTGGAACCTCTGGTGCTTGAATCATAGAACGAGAACTCTGATGCTGGAAATTACCATAAACCCAAGGGCAATATCTGACAATATGCTCGGATCACCACAAGCATGGCAAGACCTCGTCTGTTGCGGCTGAGCACCCCTCAACCTCGGGTAAACCCTCCTGAGATGACTTTATTCGCCATACCCATAACATCCACGCGACTGCTGAGGGAACTGAGGCTGACCTTGTCGACCTGAATGATCACCTGAAGTACCATGAGTGACCTGGAGAGATGACAGAAAAGGCCTGGGAGGATGGCCTCTACCATAAGAACCTCTACCTCCTGATGAGGTACCACTGAATCTGCCTGCATGATGGGGCCTCTTATCTGATCCATGACTACCTCCCTGTGGTAGAGCTATCTCAACTCTACGGCCCACATTGGCCGCCTCCTGAAAAGTGATCTCACTCCTGGCCTGAGACACTATACCCGGCTGACCTGCCACCGCTGGCGAAACCACTGGAAGCAAACCCGCTCGAATGACACCCTCTATGAGGCCTACCAATCGGACTAGAACGTCTTGAAGAACTGGGGTGGAAATGAACCCTTCTGGGACCTGAGCTGGGCCCATCGAAACTGCTGGGACGGGAACCTCCTCCTCAAAATCAACCTGAGGCTTCGCCACTGGGCTGCTGCTGGGGTTTCGGACTGCTGAGCGGTAGATGAAGAAGCGCGTGTTCTCGCTATCTGTGGAGGAATAGAGTAGAAATTCAATCAGTACTTGAAAAATAGAACCGCACGACAAGAAAGAACAAATGCGAAACTTTCCTAACTCTGTAGCCTCTGGGGATAAATACAGACATCTCCGTACCGATCCCTCAGACTCTACCAAGTTTGCCCGTGGGTTGTGAGACCTATGTAACCTAGTGCTCTGATACCAACTTGTCACGACCCGGATTTCCCACCCTCAGGAGTCGTGATGGCGCCTACTAATAGGAGCTAGGAAAGCCAATTGTCAATTACCTCTTTTAGCGAATATCGATAATATTAACAATAATGAAGCATTTAACAATAAAGTGGAAGTCTCAAATAAAATTTACTAAAAGAAATGTGGAAGTTTAACAATCCTCTACCCAACACTGGTGTCACAATACTCACGAACGTCTAGAGAATACTAAATACAAGGTTTGAATGAAATATAAAAATGTTTGCTACGTTACAAAGATAACAAACTGAATAAAATAGAAAGGACTACGGGCCTGCGGACGTCAGCAACGCTACCTCGAATGTCCCTCGACTGGAAACTCACTCCCAAAATGATACTGCTACTCAAATGCTGCTCCAACACCTGGATCTGTGCAAAAGGATGCACATAGTGTAGCATCAGCACAACTGACCCCATGTGCTGGTAAGTGCCTGGCCTAACCCCGGTGAAGTAGTGACGAGGCTAGACCGGACTACCAAACAAACCTGTGCAGTTCAAATACATATATATACGCAATAGAAGAGAATATAGAAATTTAACAAGTCAAGAGGGAGGGGAGCATGTTGTAGGGGCTGTAGCAGTTTAGAATACAAGGTCAATAAATAAGGAATGAAACGGTACAACTACAAAGTCAACGAGAGTAATAATCAAAACATGACACGGGATTTCCCTTCGTGCATTAATAAGCAAAACATAGCACGGCATGTCCCTTCGTGTATTAATAATCACAACATGGCACGGAATGTTCCTTCGTGCATTATTAATTAAAACAAGGCACGGAATGTTCCTTCGTGCATTAATAATCAAAACATGGCATGAAATATTCCTTCGTGCATTAATAATCAAAACATGGCACAGAATGTTCCTTCGTGCATTAATAATCAAAACACGGCACAGAATGTTCCTTCGTGCATTAATAATCAAAACATGGCACGGAATGTTCCTTCGTGCATTAATAATCAAAACATGGCACGGAATGTTCCTTCGTGCATTAACATATTCTCAACACAAATCGTGCACGGCATCAACCTTCATGCTTTATCACTCTTCCTCACCTAAGCAACAATCACAACCAATGGGGCGAGGGGATAGACAAACAGTAATAGAAGTCCCCGGCAAGGGAAAACACAAGTAAACAGCTAAATCCCAGCAAGGGAACAAAAACAATAGCTTTCACATCCCGGCAAGGGAGATAGTCACTATATGAATACAGCTCGGCAAGGGAAAAATCACATTTCTTTCTCTTTCTTTCATTTCTTACTCAACAATTACTTTAGCATTCGAGCCAACGCTCCAAAGAGTTTACAAGTCATAATTGTTTCTCATAATCTTCACATTATGTGGAAATCATCAATTACACAAGGAAGAGTCACAACAAAAGTAAAATAAGCACAACTAAGGACTCACGGTCATGCTAGACACCAATGTATAGATACTCGTCACCATGCCTCTACACCATAATCAATAATTAGCAATTAGCAAACAATACTCTAAGCCTATTCCCTCAAGCCAAAGTCAGATCAAACACTTACCTCGGTCCAAAGAATAACAATCAATCCTCAAATACCGTCTTTCCTCTACAATCCGACTCCGAAACAATGATATCTAGGCGTAATTAATTCAATAATATTAATAAAGACTCAATGGCAACATCCCATAGCCTAGATATGAATTTCCTAGCATTCTTCCAAAAATACCAAAATTCGACACCGGGCTCGGTTCAAAACCCAATCACCCATAACCCCATGAGTTTAAATATGCAATTTGTTTTAAGATTCGACCCCAAATTGAGGTTAAATCACCCAAAATTCTCAAACCCTAACTCTACCCAAAATCCCTAATTTCTACTTTGATTTCATGTTTTTAGGACTAGGAATTCACTAATTAATGAAGAAAAATGAAGAAATTAGGTGGGGAATTACTTACCCAAGTGACCTTGAAGAAGGGACGCTTCAATGGGGTCCTAAGGCTAGAAGGAGAAGGGAGCTCGTGAGAAAAAGTGAAGAAATCTCGTATGCTACTGTTCTAATTTAAAAAAAATCACTGAAGGATTTAACCCTACGCGATCGCGACACAGGGGACGCGTTCAAGATGAAGAGGAACTAGGGGCATCGCGTTCGCGATGGGGAGATGCGAACGCGAAGAAGGAAAACTGGGGGGCGGGGTCCAGGGGCAGGCCTACGCGAACGCGGGGGTTAGGACGCGAACGTGGTGAGGGGGGGGGATAGAACATGCGAACGTGGGAAGGGGGCCGCGAACGCGTAAGAGGGAAAACGACAAAGCACTATGAACACGAGCTTGAGGCCGCGTTTGCGAAGAACAAAATACTTGGGCAAAACTTGCAGAAAATCTGCCTACTTTCCTAAGTTCAAAGACACCCCGAACAACCTCCAAATCACTCCCGAGCCCTCGGGGCTCCTAACCAAACACACACATTAATTCAATAATATCCTACAAACTTACTTAAGTTATCAAACCGCCAAAATAACATCAAAATCATTGAATCAAACCCCAAAATCATCACTTTTCATTCTAACTTCATAAACTTCAAACTTTGGGTATTTAGGTCTGAAACACGTCAAATGATGTCCGATTTTGATCAAACTTTACAGAAAGCACTTACCACACATTTAGGACTTGTTCTGGGTATCAGAACCAAAATACGAGCCTGATACCATAGTCTTTTAATCAATTTTTATTGCCATTTTCCTTAATAAATTCCAGAAAAACAATTTCATAGAAAATTCTTTTCCTCGGGTTCTAGACCTCGGATTTCAACTCCGGGCACATGCCCGAGTCCTATATTTTTCTACGAACCCTTCGGGACCATCAAATCACGGGTCCGGGTCCGTTTACCAAAAATATTGACCGAAGTCAACTTTAATCATTTTAAAGCCACATTTTAAAAAATTTCACAGAATTTAACATATAATCTTTCCGGCTACGCGCCCAGACTGCGCACGCAAATTGAGGCAACTAAAGGTGAGGTTTTCAAGGCCTCGGAAGCACGGAAAAAGAGATAAATCCGGTGATAGCCCTTTGGGTCGTCACAGGCTATAATTGTAAATGTTTCATGTCTTAAATTTTTTGCCCTCTTTTGAAGAAATTGTGGCCCTCCCGCTTCATAGACACATACATATCAAGAAGGTAGCTGAATGAAAGTAACATTTTATAAAATATGTATAGAAATTCGAACAACGCATGCCTTCCTTAAATGGATAACATGTTAAAGAAAATTCTTAATGAAAAAGAATAAAGCTGGAATTCACTAGTGTTACTTAATTACATACTAATCACTGACGTTAAACATTATATGATTTACAATAAGAATAACTATAATCTAGTGAGAGTGAATTATTGAATATGTATGAGACCTGTTTTGTACGACAGACCCGACTGGTTGTTTTGAGCATTTGCACTTCGCTCGGTCGTTTAAAGGCATGAGTAGCTCCGTATGATGTATTAGGACTTGTGTGTAAAATTTGGGTTCATTCCGAGTTCATTTGATATGTTTCGACGCGAGTTTTTGGAAGTGAAAATTTCGAAAGTTCATTTAGATTGATTTGATGTTCGTTTTTTTGATATTGTTATGTATGTTTTGAGACCTCGAGTAGGTCCGTGTTATGATATGGAACTTATTGGTATGTTTAGACGAGGTCTCGAGGGGTTCGGGTGAGTTTTGAATAGGTTTGGGTTATGTTGCGCTCGTTTTTTGTATTTCGACGTCATTTTGTCAAGCATAAATGGTACCACATTGACCAAATAAGCTCTGATTTCTTTTTTATTGAAGCATTAGAACCATATCATAATTACGGAGCCATAGCAAAAAGAATTGTTAAATTTGGACATCATATGAGGATTTTATGGTCATTGTACTAAGAATTGGGCTGCCAGATTTTTTAGATTACTTACGAAATTGCCACTGACGCGTATTTAAAAATCTGCACTATTTCTAAATATTAAAACCAACATATCTCCTTCAATATAAGGTCAAATAGAGTGATTCAAGAGCCTAACTTGACTAGAATTTCACAAGAATTCCATTGGAGGTTCAAAAGCGAGTTTCAAAATCTTTTGTTATAAGAAACGAGGCAGAACAGTGTTAAAACGAGGGTTTTTCTGCATTTAATATATTTTGAGTTGGGGAGCTCGGAATTGGGCAATATTTTGAGGTTCTTTTAAGCATATGAATTAGGTTAAGTGTTCTCTACTCGATTTTTGTTAGATTTCATGAATCTATCTTCGATTTTAGCTTTTAGTTGATCAATTTTAAAGAAGAAATTAGGAGTTTTGGTCTAAAGTTTCATAATATAAATTTTTTACTTTTGAACACTGATTCAGAGTCGGATTTGAGTGAAACTAGTATGGTTGAACTCGTAACTGAATGGGTTGACGGATTTTGTGAGTTTTATCGAGTTCCGAGGTGCAGGCCGGAGTTGGGGTTTTTGGCCAATTTTGGGCTTTTGCTTAAAGATTCCATCTTTTCAATTAGGATTAGTTCCTTTAGCATTGGTTGATGTATTTGAGTTATTTTTTTTATTAGTTTTAAGTAGTTCGAAGGTTAGAACGTGTGTGATGGCATTTTGGAGCATCGTTTGGCTTGCTCGATATTAGAATTGGCATGTCCGAGGAAAGTAACTCTTCCAAACTTAGTGCTGAGGGTATAAAACCCGTAATACGTGTTATGTAATTGTTATTGAGGTGGCGCACATGCTAGGTGATGGGCGTGTGGGCGTGCACCCTGTGAATTGGGACTTTGTTGTTCCCATGGCCCTGTATAGTGGCCCTATTTTGTTGATACTTGTGTTTTCACCATGTGATAATGTAATTAAGCTATCAATCTTGCGAAACATCATGTTTAGATTTCATGTTGATATTGTTTGTATTCATAGTGGTTATTTCTGGTTGTCATCTCACTAATTTCCATTTATATTTTTTTACTCAGTCACATTCGTGCATTCATATCATATCCCAGTCTCAGTTGTTGTTATTGATAAATCATATCATTGTTGTCAAGCTAGATTCATGACATTGTGTGCCCGTGAGTGAGATTAGAGAGATTGATGACTGAGTGAGGCCGAGGGCCCCAGTGAGAGTGACTTTTTTTTGGATCGTACTGCACGCCGTAGCATATTATATCTATTATACTTTATGGGATCGGGCTACATGCCATAGCTATATATGAATCGGGCTGCATGCCGTAGCGATATATGAATCGGGCTACATGCCGCAATGATATTGGGTGTGGCTGCACACTGCAGCGATATACCACATTGGCTGAAAGAGCACCTCCAGAGTCTGTACACCCCAGTGAGCGCAGCCGACTATATATATATATTGATCAGACTGCACGCTGAAATAGTTATTATATATCATTGAATGCTTTAGTGTGCTGAGTATTGAGCTTCGTGAGAGAGGATGCAAGGCAATGAGATTAAGTACTCTGAGAGTGTGAGTACATATTTCAGCACTAAAATACATGGCACTTATATGCATACATGACATACAGACATAGAGATGCATTTTTCCTCATGCTATATGGTATCACATCATTCATGACTTATTATACACATTGATATGTGGGTATGGAGAGGCACTTTATACTTGTTATTTGGAAAGAAAATGAATCATTTTATTTATTGTGAAAAGGATTTTTGAAAAATTATAATTTTCAAACTTACTCGTACTTTTGGCATTCTTGGTAAAAGATTTGGGATTTTCTTTCACTGAGATATTTGAAAAGCATGACCATTTTCTAGAACTGTGAACGAGCTAAATATTTTACTTTTGAGATATCTCTTTTATAATTGCATTTATATTGTTATGAACTGTTGTGGAAAATATTTGCATTGGACCCGATCATGTGTTAGCTCATCACTGATTGCAACCTAAGGTTAGGTATGTTACTTACTCGGTACATGGGGTCAGTTGTACTGATACTACACTTTTGCACATTGCATGTAGATGTTGGTTGTTGTTATTGCTGTGCTAGACGGTTGTGAGAGTTGAAGATGTACAGGCGTCCCTGTTGTAGTTGCCTCCATTGTTCGGGGTGTCCTTAGCTTATAAAACTATGTTTATGTACTTTTCAAACAGACTATGTATTGTAAACTCTATTCTTAGAAGCTCATGATTTGTACTACAGTCCTTGGGATATATATAGAATTCAATAAATTTATTTTTTGTTTAATCGACTTAATAAGATAATTGGAATTGGATAGCTTTGGTTGGCTTACCTAATGGGTTAGGTTAGGTGCCATCACGATTGATGAATTTTTGGTCGTGACATATTGGTATCAGATCTCTAGGTTCATAGGTTCTACAAGTCATGAGCAAGTGTCTAATAGAGCCTTGTGGATCGGTATGATGACGTCCATATCCATCTTCGAGAGGCTACAGTACATTTAGGATATACTTCCCATCTTTCTTTCCTTATCGTGCAAAATTGATTCAACTTAAAGCATAACTCGGTATCAGCTATACATCGACGGCGTGTGATTCCATGAAAGAGGTGCGAGATGTGATTTTGGTATGTTGATAATGGGCTAGTCTGGAGGACTTGAGGTCAGGTTTTGACTGTAGTTTGAGCACAGAGGTGTTGATTGTGTGAGCACACGCTTTTGGACTTATATGTTTAGTAGTATCCCTATTAGTGAAATTTGTGGCTGGATGGTTACCTGATGAGTATGATGTGACTGTGAAATGTGTTCATATGATTTGAATGTGATGATAAGGGTCTACTAGAGGTGTAGAAAGAACTATTTGGTACTTGATTTCCATCTTGATTTGAGGTATAACCCCGAGTTATGGGTGTATTGAAGGATCTTTTCATGTTGTTTAGTTGAGGAGTGAAGTAGATTTCATGTTGTGGTATGAGCTCAGACTCAGAAAGATTAAGTTATTGCGTAATGGTTATGACTGTGGAAGGGTATACGGAGATGTTAGTTTGAGGCGAAGCAGGTGGATTATCTCCTGGGGGTTTCTTGAGGTTTGTGTGACCCCTATGTTGTTTGTGTTGGGGGTTCTCTTTTACTAATGAAATATATGTGTCTCAATTTGAGTTGGGGTCGCTTATGAGAGTGGGTTGACTGTTACAAGGGTGAATGCGAGATTTGTAGATTATTTGAAATACTAGATGGTTTTGTTGCATGAGCTTTTGAAGGATTTAGTTAAACCTCACTATAGTATTATGGCAGTAATAGAGTATGGGCATTGTGATTTATTATGTGCTTTGATCTATGGCTTTGAGCCCAGTGGGGGGAGTCTGCTATTGGTAAGTTGATTGCATGGCTATGTGTTGTAATACTTTCAGTTTTAGGTATACTAATGAATTAGTTATGACTTGCTGAGGTTGAGATTAATATGACTCGAGTAAGGGGATTTATGGATACAAGTTGTATTAGGTTATATGAGTATATGAGAATTATGAAACGATTTGAGTTGTTATTGGTGAAGGATGTAATGTGCGTGGAGCAGAAAAGCTGGTTGCATTAAGGTGGGGTTACTTCCTTGGATGTTGGAGTGCTAATGGGGCACATGTCGTTCTCCCCGTTTGATTAGTCCAATTGAGATTTGAGCAAAATGGATGACTCTCGAGAATGGTTCCAATGAATTCAATATTTATATGTAGCAATTGATAATGTTGCGGAATTGTATATGGCGAGAAGTTGAGAGTTACATTTGATGGTGTCGAGACTCGCAGTATATCTTATCATTATAGATTCTACATTAAGTTTCAGGAAGGTAAGACGAACAACTTTAAATTGACAGAAGGTTTCTTTAGAGTGGTATCTCGATTATGGTACTTTAGGGGTGCTTAAGAGAGCATTCGACGGCTTATGAGCCTTAGGGCGGTGTGGTTTTATACTAGGGTCTTGTGTGGTGAGTATTGGTTGAGGATTTTCGTATTATGGCAAGGAGAAGTATCAATTTAAAGGTAATTCATAAGGAACTCGGAGGAATATGACAGCTTGATAGTAGGTTGGATAGACATGGTAATGGGTATGATCGATTCTTTGGGTGCTTATGATGTTATGGGTATCTACAAGTGTTTCGTGGCAATGCTCTTGGGATTTTGGTGACCTACGTGGTTTGGTTGAGTTAGAGGGATTTAGTCTTGACAGTTTGGTTAAGTGCAAATGGGTTTCAGAGAGTTCTTGATGGTTTCTACCACGGTTTGAGATGTACATTTCCTTCTGGTGTGTGGGACAAGTTGCGTATTGTTATTTTCTTCTGGATGGGATCAAATGAAAGGTTCTTGGCTAATTGAGTATGTAGTTACTTGTAACTCTAGTGGATTATGAGATTTTCATACTTTCCATAATTGAGTATCGGGTTGCACGCCGCAATAGTTATTATACACTATTGAATGATTTAGTGTGCTGAGTATTGAGCTTCATAAGAGAGGATGCGAGGCAATGAGATTAAATACTCTTAGAGTGTGAGTACATGTTTCAGCTCTAAAATACATGGCATTTACATGCATACATGACATACAGACATAAAGATGCATTTTTTCTCATGCTATATAGTATCACATCATTCATGACTTATTATACACATTGATATGTGGGCATGGAGAGGCACTTTATACTTGTTATTTGGAAAGAAAATAAAATATTTTATTTATTGTGAAAAGGATTTTTGAAAATTTACAGTTTTCAATCTTACTCGTACTTTTGGCATTCTCGGTAAGAGATTTGAGATTTTTTTTGACTGAGATATTTGAAAAGTATGACAATTTTCTGGAACTTTGAACGAGCGGACTATTTTACTTTTGAGATATCTCTTTTATAATTGCATTTATGTTATTATTAACTGTTGTGAAAAATATTGGCATTGGACCCGATCCTGTATTAGCTCCTCACTACTTTTAACCTACGGGTCATGTCTTTTACTTACTCAGTACATGGGGTCGGTTGTACTGATATTACAGTTCTGCACATTGCGTGTAGATGTCGATTGCTGTTGTTGTTGTGCTCGATGGTTGTAGGACTTGAAGATTTACCGGCGTCCCTATTGTAGCTGCCTCCTTTCTTCGGGGTAGACTTAGCTTATAAAACTTTGTTTATGTGCTTTTCAAACAGACTATGCATTTCTTTGATTTCCGATTTGTAAACTCTATTCTTAGAAGTTTATGATTTGTATTACCAGTCCTTGGGATATATATAGAAATTAGTAAATTTATTTTTTGTATAATCGACTTAATAAGATTATTGAAACTGGATAGCTTTAGTTGGCTTACCTAGCAGGTTGGGTTAGGTACCATCACGATTAGTAGAATTTGGGTCGTGACATATTTTGTTTCTCATCCAGTATCCCACTAATACAGATTTATCCCGTGAAGTTCCACGTCGCTATTCAGACAAAAGACGACTTCACTCTCAAAATTTAAACTCGAGATCTTGGTTAGGAACAAATGAATAATTAATACTCCACCATGACTTTTGTTAGTATATATGTATGAGACCTTACTCCACACTTACCATAAAAAATAAAACATTAATATAGTATTCAGTTAATTACTTACGTTGGGTTGTTGTACCAATTGAGGACTTCCCTTTTTACTTGTTGGGAGAAAGAAATTTTTTTTCTTTCAACCAAACCAAACTTGTCAGGAAACAGTGAGTAAACACACTGAAATTAAATAATACACAAAACTTCTAGCAAAACTTACCACTGAAACAATAAACACAAAAAGCTCTATTCCAACAAGAAATAATATGAATCATATGATTAAATAAAAGATTGTATTATAGCAAAAAATTTCACACACAAAGAAATTCAGCTTATATACTATAACAAATGAAAAAATGGTAAATTACTTATGAACTGCATATACCAAAATAGTAATCTACCTTTTACTTTTTTCTATGACAAGCTATTGTCGAGATTTGACAATCAATTCATTAAAATATAAAAACTTTCTATGCAATTACTGTCGGGTAAAGCCAAGCGGCTAGGAATAGCAAAAGAAAGAGTTATAGAAATTAAAAAACTCAGATGAAAAGTAAAAAGGAAAGAAAAAAAGTTAACCTTATTTGAGAGGTGTATAATGGTGGTGTCAGAGATGAAATCAGATAAATTGTTGAATTGCGTTTTAGCTTAAGATTTAGCTATAAATAAAGATGGAGAGAATGCTCACGTATATTAGTCTGCATTCTACAATAACTGTTGAAATTAAAGGGGAAGAGCAACCCAAAGGTTGAGATAAATTATTCTCCTATACGTTTTCACTAACCAATGGAGATGAAATTAATTCAAGTAAATGGAAAAGGCTGCAGTAACGGATGAAAGTCCAAACATTTGTCTTTTCATTATCATATTGATTGAAATTGAAATATAAGTTCTTTTTTGTTGGTAATTGAAATGTAGGTTCTTTTCCGTAGAAAGACATATATATTTTGAGGGATATTTTCGTAATCTAACTTTAAGCTTAGTTCTTCCCGCTTATAATATAACTATTTTCTCGACATGTGTGTTGCACGTATATACGAGTTATATTGTATACAATTTTATAAAATAATATCAATATAATCAAAATAAAAATTTCAATAAATTATCATACAGAAAGGAATAAAGTGCAAGTTTCTGTAAATGATTAATGTTGATCGTTGTATGATGACTTATTTGTTGTAGTCAAGATGATTGGATATCATCTAAATCTATGAAGATGAACAATTAAGTTTTAATTAAGCACGAACATGTAATGAAGGTAGAAGCGTATCTCATCTCATACTTCCTTATAGATGATATTCTTAATGTAACTTGCTTTCATCCATTTCGATTAAGTTCTTTCATGTAAGACTCTTGTTGGTCGATATTAATATCTCTCTTGAAAGTACAACATAAAATTGGCACATGTAGGTAGAGTCAAGATTTGAATCTTATGGGTTCAGGATTTGTGATGACCCAAAATGTCATCTCTAAATTAAACAATTATCTCGGTATTTTAAGACCTTGAAAATCTCTATCAATAATTCCCCGACTTGCGTGCACAATCCGTATAATTTTCCGGAAGCTTTTTGTATGAAAAATGGATTAAATTATGATTTAGAGCTTTAGAACTCAATTGAGTTGACTTCGGTCAACATTATGAGAAAACGAATCCGGATTCAAGTTTTGGCCATTCCGATAGTTCCGTATCGTAATTTTGGAATTAGGAGCGTGTTCGGATTGTGTTTTGGAGGTCTGTAGCTAATTTAGGCTTGAAATGTCGAAAGTCGCATTTTTGAAGTTTTCGGTTCGATAGTGAGATTTTGATCCGAGGGTCGGAATAAAATTACGAAAGTTGGAGTAGCTTCGTAGTGTTAAACGTGACGTGTGTGCAAAATTTCAAGTCAATCGAATGAGGTTCGATAGACTTTTTGATTGAAAGTGTGTTTTAAAGTTTTTGGAATATTTAGGCTCTAATCCAATGAAAAATTGGTATTTTGGATGTTGTTTTGAGCGTTCCAAAGGTGGGAACAAGTTTGAATGATGTTTTATGACTGGTTGATGCATTTTGTTGAGGTCCCGAGGGCCTCGGGTGGATTTCGGAAGGTTAACGGATCGATTTTGACTTGAAGAAAACTGCTGTATTTTTTTCACAGCACTGTGAATAGTACCCGTGAATAGTACCTGTGAATAGTACCTGTGAATAGTGACCGTTAATAGTATCCGTGAATAGTGACTGTGAATAGTACCCCGTGAATAGTAAAAACGTGTGAACAGTAACCCGAATTCTGGACAAAACGTTCATTCCCATTTTTCATTTTGGTCAAATTGGAGCTCGGGAAGAGGCGATTTTCGGGAGATTTTCAGAGAAAACAACGGGGTAAGTGTTCTTAACTTAATTTTGGTTATATTACTCGAATCTATTACTACTTTTGGCATTAAATCTGTGAATTTAGTTGGAAGAGTTTGAAAACCCTCTTGATTTAATTTGAAGATTTGAGGGTCGAGTTGATGTCGGATTTTAGTAAAATTGGTATAGTTGGACTCGTGGTTGGATGAGGTTTCATATTCTGTAATTTTTGTCGGGTTCCGAGACATGGTCCCCATGGGAGAATTTTTAGTGCAATTTCAAATTTTAAATGAAAAATGTAGAATTTCATATGGAATTAATTCCTATAATTTTTATTGACTGAATCGAATTGTTTATGACTAGATTTGAAAATTTCGGGCACGAATTCGCGAGGAAAAGGCTTGTTCGAATTTTGAATTGGTTGCAAAGGGAGGTAAGTGTTTGATCTAACCTTAGATTGAGGGAATTGGAGTTGAGTCTTATTTGCTACTTGCTAATTGTCGAGTACGATATATAGGCATGGTAACGAGTATCTATACGTTGGTGTCAAGCATGCCCGTGAGTCTTATACTTTTATTAATGTGACTCTGTTTCGTATTGTATATGCTCTAAATGATAATTTCTATTGAGGAATATGACTTGTGGAGGTATTATTCAATTGTTGAACATTATAGAGCATTATCACAAGTTGAGAATTGAGTTGTGAAGTAAACATGAAATAAGAAAGGAGAGAGAGAATCATGATCTTGTTTTTCCTTGTCGGGATTTGATTGTTGTACTATTGTTCCCTTGCCGGGATATTATTATTTTGATATTGTTTTCCTTTGCCGGAATTTGATTGTTGTACTATTGTTCCCTTGCCGGGATATTATTGTTTTGATATTGTTTTCCCTTGCCGGGATTTAATTATTGTACTATTGTTCGCTTGCCGGAATATTATTGTTTTGATATTGTTTTCCCTTGCTCAGATTTGATTGTTGTACTATTGTTCTCTTGCCGGGGTTTCATTGTAATTTCATTTATTTACTTACACTATTTGCCTTGTGATTGTTGTTTGGGTGAAGAAGAGCGTAAAGCACGAAGGGTGATGCCGTGCATTGTTTTGGTGAGGGAGTGTTAAAGCACGAAGGGTGATGTCATGCACATTTATATTATTCAGATGGTGAGGAAAGAGTGTTAAAGCACGAAGGGTGATGGCTTGCACATTTATATTATTCATATGGTGATGAAAGAGTGTTAAAGCACGAAGGGTGATGTCGTGCCGCACGATACAATTCCGTACCGATTATAGTGATTTAATGGTGAGGATGAGAGTAAAAGCACGAAGGGTGATGTCGTTCAGTTTATATTGATTCTTATGGTGAGGACGAGAGTAAAAGCACGAAGGGTGATGTCGTGCACTTGTCCTTGATTTTCCTGATTCTAATTGAGTTATGTTGTCCTCTACGTTCACTTTCTGTTTGCTGTGTTACTTGTTATTAATAATTCAAGTGTATTAACTGTTTAGTTCTCTTTACTGTTGTGATCCTTTGTGTTAGAATTCATAGTGTTTACAATACTTCGCCTAATTATTTTTATATGTTCAATACTTCAAATTTCAACAATTGTTACATTTTTAACTCAATTGATTTCTCAACTAAATTTTTCTTAAACCGTTTGAGGTTGTACTTTACTTAGAAAGGAATTTCTTCTATGTTTTGATTTATTGATATCTCATATTAAAGGTAATAATTCATTCGATATTGTACGTTAATTGAAAAGGGTATTTTATTTATCAAATGATTTCTAAATATAACTTCATCTTTCCTAGTTGATTTCTTAAATGAGTTGAAAGTTGTACTCTACTTTATATTAAGTAAATGAGACTCTTTGAGCATTCTTAAATTGTATAGGGTTGTGGACCCTATGAATTGAGTAACATGAGAATGTTGTTGCGAAATGTGAGACAGAAACATGTGGGCACAAGGTGCTGGAAAAAATATGATGATTTTATTAATGACAGATTATGATATAGGCACGAGGTGCCGGAAAAAAATATTATGATTTCATTTAATGGCGTGTGAGTTGTCCGTGCAGTTGTAATATAAATATGGCCACGAGATGCCGTAAAAATATAAAAGTGGGCTGAGGCATATATTATTATGATTATGAAATGAGGCATCACAAGGTGACCTGTATTCGAAATAATTATATTCGAAAGATACTTATTTGAAAGATATTTATTTGAAGGAAATATATTCGAAATATATATTCATTGAAAAGCATATTATCTCAGAGATTATTACTTGAAGAATTTAAAGGCGAAAGACTTATATTTGAAGAACTTGATTAATTGATTGCACTTGTATTTATTATTTATTGAGAAACATTTATGTTGTTCTTGTTTTCTGCTATTTATATCATGGGTTGATCATTGTTACCACCATTATATCTGCTTCCTATTATTTTTGTATGCTAGATTTATTTGGTAGTCTGGTTCTATCCTCGTCACTACTTCGCCGAGGTTAGGCTAGGCACTAACCAGCACATGGGGTCGGTTGTGCTGATACTACACTTCTGTACATTTTTTGGTATACAGATCCAGGTATTTGATCGATAGTAGTTGTTCGTTGCAGCGGAGACTCAAGGTAAACCTGCTGCAGCCTTCGCGGTCCTCGACGTCAGCTTCAATTGTACTTATTTCCATTTGTTCCTTTTGTTCGGAACCGTGATGTATTTATTTTATATAACTACTCTTAGAAAAGCTTATGACTTCTACTACCGGTTTTGGGAATGGTAAATTATTTAGAGAAATTTCATTTTAAGTTAATAAATATCAATGTTATTTCTGTTATTGTTAGCCTTACCTAGTTTAGAGACTAGGTTCCATCACGAAACCCAACGGAGGGATTTTGGGTCGTGACAGGATTCTACTTTTGTAAGTTACTGGGCTCTAATTTAATAATTGGCGCGTATTCAGTAAATTTCTTAAGACAAATATAGGATTTGGATCAAACCTACTAGGTTCGGCTGAACCTGTAGCCGAAGGGATAGCTCCGCCCCTATAAAAAATATGCAAATCTCCAAATAAGTTATTTTGGAGATTTTAAATTCTTATATAAGTTACCTAGGGATTACAAATTTGTTTTCCAAATTACATGCGTATTCTTTCACAAGAAAATTTTGATTAAATAGTGTGAACTCTCAAATGTGAATCCTAAATTATATACTCATCTATCTTAAACCTGGTCATAGTCACTTTTGTTCACGCTAGTATTTATGAACGTGCATTGCACGTTAATAATGACACACGGCGGTTTAACAATTTAAATCATCTGAAAGCTGAAAAATATCATTACATTAGCATAATACGTGAATTTAAAATGAAAGGACATCATCAGAACATACACAAATGATCAATTTAGTCGTGTTAGTTAGATAATTATGTATTATAGTTTAAAAATAATTAATTTGATGGTATCTTACTGAACACTTTTTTGTAGATGATATTTTTGTGTATGTTTCTTTCTAATGCTTTGGTTGTTTTGCCATAACCAAAACTCTTGTTGTCGATTGATATTTTGTTCATGCAAAAAAACTTATTGCGAAATATATAGTCCAATTTTTAGTATGTTTAACCTTGTGCTTTATTTATTTAACTGCAAAATAAAAACATACCGAAAATTATTTTCACACTAATTTAAAAGGATATTCTCTAATTTGGGAAGACGAAAGTTGAATTCCGAGATAAAAAAATACTTAGAAATACATTGACCAGTATTGTAATTTTTGCATATATGACGTTATTGTCAAAACTTCTATATACAATCTATGTGCTATTACATAAGCTATTCAGTGGATCTAAGATTTTTCAGTAGCATGACAAGCATAGTTTTCTTCAAAATCAATTTAGAATGCAATGGAAGATCAATTTTAACTTAATGTATTACATATACGGTGACACTGACATACATAAGAAAAAATAAACTTGATAACAAATCTATGTGGTAGAAGGCCACTTGGTATTAAAGTATCAATACTATTTGGATAAATTGCATTTTAATCTATTGATAGAAATATTTTCCTTATTAAATGAAAGAACCAAATCATCTTTTATTAGATGCTCTTTTTTGTTTCTGACATCAAGTAAGAAGTTACTGAATACTGGACTTGTTCTTACCTTATATTTCTTGTCAGTTGAATCTTTTTAATTTGAGTCCATAAGTATAATTTTGCCAAGCTAGTTTTTACGGTCCTTGTAAGCATAAACTTTGGTTCATACCAGGATCTTGAACATGATAATCTTACATATAATTGTCATATAAAACATATCTGAAGCGGAATCCATTATCCTGAAGCGGAAGTGTTAATTAAAATTAATTTTTCGCCCCTTGCCCTAACTTTCGTTGCCGCCGACTTTAGTGATGGAAGAAAGAAAAAGAATACGGTAACCCTAATGGGTGGGAAGAGGACCAATTTATAGAGGTTCACACTTAATCTGGTATGTCCATCAAGCAACCAATCGGACGGATGAGATTTGACAATTAAATAGATATTAATTATGGGCCTTAACCTATTGGGCCACATACATGTAGGAAAATAACTTACATTCTCCCACTTGGACCAATAATCACATAATATTAATATTTAATATAGGAGCATTAACTGCGCATAAATAAATCTCTTCTATAATGTTCATCATAAATACCACAATATGATAAACTAGTAAATGTGAGTTATGGCGGTTATACATAATTTGTCTACATACTCCCTTCCATATACTACAACATTAGTAATTTATCATATCAGGTTCATAAGCTATAAAATATTATGGTCTACAATAATGTCTCCTTGAGACTTATCCTGTAATATCTCAAAATAATAATGTGTAAACCATTATGAGAAACAGGAAAATATTAATGTATATCAGAAACATATAAATGAGCTCAGAGTGCCAAAACATCATAAATACATCAGTCATAAATACAGCCAAGACCCATTCTATGTACATGTTCTTTAAATATCTTTGGCTGTAAAC
>MU701760.1:7086-38201 GCA_026770625.1 Nicotiana glauca | reverse complement strand
GATCTGCAATCATGAGATCTGTTCTAATATGCTCAAGTGACACTCTTTGTTTCTGAACTTCCTCATTGACGGTAAAGTACTTTAATTCCATATGTTTGGCACCTTTAGAGTACTTATCGTTCTTGGAGAAGAATACTGCTGCAGAATTATCACAGTAAATTTTCAGCGGTTTGATAATGGTGTCGACAACCCCAAGTCCTGAAATAAAGTTTTGCAGCCATAATGCATGAATTGTGGCCTCAAAACATGCCACAATTCTGGTTCCATAGTGGATGTAGCAATGACAGACTGTTTGGCACTCTTCCACGATATTTCTCCTTCAGCTAATTGGAACAAATAACCAAACGTGGATTTTCTAGTGTCAATACATCCAGCGAAATCTGAATCCAAGTATCCAACAACTTCCAAATGCTTGGATCTCCTATACATGAGCATGTAATCCTTCGTTCCTTTCAGGTACCTCAAAACTTTCTTTGCAGCTTTCCGGTGATCAATTACTGGGTTACTCTGATATCTTCCTAACATTCCGACCGCAAAGCTAATATCCAGTCTTGTGCAAGTCTGAGCATACATCAGACTACCAACAATAGAAGAGTAAGGAATTGATTCCATTTCTTTTCACTCTACATCATTCTTAGGACATTGCATGAGACTAAATTTGTCCCCTTTTTGAATTGGAACAATTCCTGCTGAACAATTGTTAATATTGAATCTCTCTAGAATTCTTTCGATATAGCCTTTCTGAGACAATCCTAATAATCCTTGTGATCTATCACAGAATATTTCTATTCCTATCACAAAGGATGCCTCACCCATATCTTTCATTTCAAAATTCTAAGAGAGAAAATATTTAGTCTCACGCAATATGCCTAAATCATTAGCAGCAAGTAGAATATCATCAACATATAGGACTAAAAATATAAACTTGCTCCCACTGATCTTTTGGTATATACACCGATCAACGGTATTTTCCACAAATCCAAAATATGTTATGGTATCATTAAACTTTATATACCATTGTCGTGAGGCTTGTTTAAGTCCATATATTTATTTTTCAGTTTACACACCAGTTGACATTTTCCTTTAGTTTCGAAACCCTCTAGTTGGTCCATATACACTTCCTCCTCGAGATCTCCATTAAGAAAGGTAGTTTTCACATCCATTTGGTGTAACTCTAAATCATAATGAGCCACCAAAGACATAATAATTCTTAACGAGTCTTTCTTTGAGACCGGTGAAAAGGTCTCTTTATAATCAATGCCTCTTTCTAAGTATAACCCTTGGCAACAAGTCTGGCTTTGTATCTATCAATATTGCCATTTGAATCGGGTTTGGTCTTAAAGACCCATCTACACCCAATTCTTTTAGAACTTTCTGACAATTCAATGAGGTCCTAGACTTTATTGTATTCCATGGATTTTAACTCTTCCTTCATGGAATCAATCCATTTGTCAGACTCATTACTTTCTATGTCTTGTGAAAATGAAACTGATCCTTATTAAGACCAATGTCAAAATCTGACTCTTGCAAATAAACCACGTAATTATCCGAAATAGCCGATTTTCTAACTCTTTGAGATTTTCTTAATGACATTTCTTGTTGTTCATTTGTGTCAGATATTTGTGAGTTAGTTTCTTCATGAAGTGTTTCATCCAAATGTTGCTCGATGTTGTCAAAGTGTTCTTCAACAACTGGAACAATATTTGGTATTTGTGTGGAAGCAGGCACATTTCTGGGTAATAGAATATTGACCCTCACCTCTTTAATTTTCACACTTTGCTTTTCAACACTCCCGTTAACTTCACCATTCTCAATGAATCTTGCATTACCGATTTCAACAATCCTCGAGCTATGGTTTGGACAGTAAAACACATACCGTTTAGATTTCTCTGGGTAACCAATAAAGTAACCACTTATTGTTCAAGAATCTGATTTCTTTTCTTGTGGATTATAGACTCTAGCTTCCGCTGGGCAACCCCAAACATGCAGGTGCCTTAAACTAGCTTTCCTTCCTATCCACAGTTCAAAAGGGGTCTTTGGAACTGCTTTACTAGGAACCCTGTTTAATAAATATACAACGGTTTTAAGAGCATACATCCACAATGATTTGGGTAATGAGGAATTACTTATCATGCTCCTAACCATGTCCATACGTGTTCGATTACGCCTTTCTGCAATACCATTTTGTTAAGGTGTTCCTGGCATAGTATACTCTGCACATATGTCACGTTCCTCTAGAAACTTTGCAAATGGACCTGGACATTGTCCTGACTCATTATATTTTTTATAATATTCACCACCTCTATCAGACCTAATAATTTTCACCTTTTTATCTAATTGCCTCTCAACCTCATTAACAAACACCTTGAGAGCATCTGCTGCTTGAGATTTTTCTTTCACTAAATAGATGTATCCATAACGTGAAAATTCATCGATAAAGGTGATAAAATATTTCTCTCCACCAAAATATGGAATATCAAAGGGTCCACAAATATCGGTGTGTATAATTTCAAGAAGCTGGGTCCTTCTTGTGGCACCTTTCGTACTATGCATGGTTTGTTTTCCCTTAATGCAATCCAAACATATAGTAAGATCAGTAAAATTTAGATTCGAAAGAATCTCATTCTTTACTAATCTTTCTAGCCTTTCTTTGGATATATGACCCAAACGTCTATGCCACAAGTAAGCAAAAATTTCATCTAGCGAACTACGTTTAATTCCAACATTATGTTGAACAGTAAGAAGGGATTCAGAAAAATCAATATCGAGTTTCAATTTATATAAACTATCACTAAGAAAACCAAAACCATAAAAAATAGCATTTTTATATAAATTGAAACATCCATTTCCAAACATTAAATCAAATCCAGAAACATAAAATCTTGAGAGAGAAATTGTCACGACCCAAAATCCACTAAGGGTCGTGGTGGTGCCGGACACCTCTGTCAGGCCAGCCAACTAAATTATCAATTAATTCCTCTTTTAATACCTTTGAAAATATAAGGTTTTTCCTTCCATTTTACATGAATAAAAGATCACTTCTTGAAGTCAAATTTAAATAATGACAATTAGTACAAAGTTTGCTGAAACCATCCCAGAAACCCGGTGTCACAAGTGCATGAGCAACTACTGATAAGGATATAAAATATCATACAACATCTATCCGGAATACAATGGACGGAAAGGAAAATACAATTTATTAGGAAGGGACTTTAAAAGCTACGGCCGCCTTGCATATTGCAACTTACCTAGTCCCTGAATCGTCCGCTGCTGCTGGCCCCAATAGGACGCTAGAGACGTATATAACTGTGCAACAAAAATGCACAGAAGTGTAGTATGAGTACATAATCAACGTGTACTCAGTGAGTATCCCGCCTAATCCCGAAGGGGTAGAGACGAGATGGTCAACTCTGGCACTTTCTAATGGTCCAATAATGAATTATCCTTAATATATATATATATATATATATATATATATATATATATATATATATATACTAATTAGTGGATTTATTCTATAATCATGATTTTAGTCCAAATCGAAGGAAAAAAATAATCAGTTAATTCCTTTATAGGAAATTTCCCAGAATTTCCTTTATAAATATATTCCGACTATCTTTAAGCCATGAAAGGCAACAACTATTTAATTAAGTACTAGGCAGCAATACAAGCATGCGCAAATCATACCGAGGCGTCGGCCCGATCCAACAGAAATAAATGCGAACTTGCCGAGGGTCGACGGCGCGCCTATAGATGTATCTATTAATCTGCCGAGGTATTCAGCCCGTTCCAAAATAAATACACACCGACAAACAGCCAGTCATGAAGTCCACACAGAGCAATTATCCAAGGAAGGCCAATTCTCTTTAATAATTTGAGAAAACGAAGCTTAAGTTTTTTAGAAAATCCAATGATTTATTTAATGTGATTTAAGCAATTCAAGCCATCAATGATTTCACAATTTAATCCAGATATAATATGCTTTTGGGTCCTAGACTACCCGGACAATAACATAATAGTAGCTACGCACAGACTCTCGTAACCTCGTGCATACGTAGCCCCCACAAATAGGAGCACATAACCAATTTAACTCACCTATGGGGTAAATTTCCCCTCACTAGATTAGAAAGGAGACTCACCTTGCTCCGAAGACTCATAACCGGCATTCTACATTCTTCCGAAGGCTTTTCTTGATGCATCATGCTCCAAAACTATCCAACAATCACATAATTCCATTAATATACGCTAAGGAACTCATTATAATCCAATTTAGGACAATTCCTAACCCCGAGCGAAAAGTTGACGAAAATGCCCTCGGGCCCATGTGCCCGGAATCCAAAAATTTTCGAAGATAAAGATAACCCATAACCTTAGGAACTCAAATATATAATTTTCTCCTAATTCCATGCTCAAAATCGTGGCTAAATTCCAAGAATTAAATTTCTAGGTCTTTCTACCAAAACCCCAAATATTTCTACAAGATTTCATGTTTAAATCATACATTGTTGATGTTTTTAACTCACAATAGGTGGGGATAACATACCTTATCATTGATGATGAAAACCCTCTCTTGAAGCTCCCCAAAAATCTCCCAAGCCATGAAAATTATGAGAGAAATGGCCAAAATCCGATTTTTAAAACAACTCACTACCTCCAGACTTTTTCGCACCTGCGGCCCTTGGCTCGCTTCTGCACTTCCGCTTCTGCAGAATATGCGCCGCTTCTGCGGCTCCCCCTCATGCCCAGCCTTTCTGCTTCAGCGGCCCTCCACTCGTAGATGCGGTTCGCTTCTGCGGAAAACAATCCGCATCTGCGGATCCTGCAGCTCAAACCAAAAACTGCTTCTGCGGTTCCCTCAACCGCTTCTGCGGTCCCTCTTCCGCAGAAGCGGAAATACCAGTAACCAATAGCCTTTGCTCTTCAAAAATTCCATTTTTGATCTGTTAACCACCCGGAATTCACCCGAGGCCCCCGGGACTCCAACCAATCGTACCAACCAGTCCCAAAACACATTACGGACTTGCTTGAGGCTTCAAATCATGACAAACAACGCTTAAACCATGAATTACACCCCAATTCAAGCTTTATGAACTTTGAACTTTCCAACTTCTATTTCCGATGTTTAAACCTATCAAATCATGTTCGATTGACCTCAAAATTTCCACACAAGTCATATTTAGTATTACAGACTTTCCAACTTCCGTAATTGGATTCCGACCACGATATCAAAAAGTCAACCTCCGGTCAAACCCCTCAAAAACCTTCAAATTTCTATCCTTAGCCAAATGGCTTCAAAATGGCCTACGGACCTCCGAATTCACTTCCGATTGCGCTCCCAACTCCAGAATCACCATACGGAGCTACTCCCAGTCTCGGAATTCCAAAAGGACATTTATAACACCGAAATGCACTTCAAACCAAACTTATGAAATTCCTTCTAAAATGCTAACTTCCACAATAGGCGCCAAAACGCTCCTGGGTTATCCAAATCCCGAACCGGGCATACGCCCAAGTCCGAAATCGTCATACGAACATGCCAAAACCTCCAGATCCTGATTCTGAGGTCGTTTACTCAAAACTCCAATCCTAGTTCAGTCTTTCAACTTTAAGCTTCTGAAATAAGAATTCTCTTTCCAAATCTACTCTGAACTTCCCGAAATTCAATTCCGACCACGCGTACAAGTCATAATACCTGAATTAAAGTTGTTCATGGCATTCGATTGCTGAACGAAGCACTGTGACTCAAAATGACCGGTCGGGTCGTTACATTCTCTTCCACTTAAACATACGTTCGTCCTCGAACGTGCTGAGAACTGTACTGGAGTGGTCTGAAATTGCTGTTTAGCACCTGATGGACCTTCTCGTGCTACTACAACTTAGTTGAGTACATTGGCTTGATAAATTCTGAAGATATTCCCTTTTATTCAATCAATTAAGCCTTAGAGCCCGATTCCAACATCCGGAATTCTATGCTAGGCCTGTTTCCAATATAACAATTGCATAACTTTATTGACTTCACACTTTGCATTTCCCACTCGTAGGGCCACAATAACCTTTTTCTGATCCACTTAGTAAAATCCTACTAATCTGATGCTCTCATTGAATCCCATGACCTATACAGGTCTCACTCTAACCTTTACCATACCGTCGTGATGGAAGAGATGTACCAACATTAATAATCAACCGCCGAGTCAACAAAACATTAGGTCTACCCTCCTGACAAGGCCTTCACCTCATTCTGAACCCAATAATGGTCTTATCTCCATAACATACCTCATATAGCTGGATTGCACAGAATCCTAGATCAAGGGATCTCGTCTCATCCGATACAACTGCTCAGGCAGTAAGCCACCCCAGAAATTGTTAAAATCTCATATGATGTTACCACGCGCCAATAGGCCACCAATCCGAACACAACACAAACAGGAAATCGGACTCTGGAAGGAATTACCAATCCCCCGCACTAATACGGACTTTCCTCAGAAGATAGGAAACGAAACACATAAGGAAATAGCAAATAGAAAACTAGACTCGACATCACACTTTTACGGCGCGCAACCCGATCCAAATAACATACCCATGGAGGCGTGCCACCCAATCCACATATAGATGTCACACAAGGAGATTGCACTTCGAGCTAAATCTGCTCATTACAATAAAATATCGAATTTCGATCGTAAGCATGATAAGTGCATAATACCATCTCTGAGAAAAACATATAGCGCTATAGGCTACAAAACTCAAGCACAACTGAGGTGGGATACAAGATCTAAATCTCAAGAGCCATCCTTCTCACATAACATCATTGCCACGCAGAACCTTAACACATAATAATTTACCAAGCCGTCTAACAACTCATATGGCGCAATACATCATTACCTAGAATAGATGAATACAAAATAACACCCCGACTGTTCCTCCATAGGGAACGTTCGCTGAAACGAACACGACTGGCCTGATATAAAGCCCTGTTCATATATAAATCAATCTACTCATCTCAAGTTGATTTCTGATTGCACCAACTTGGCTAATAACCTTTCAAAGGTCGATAGTAACCCACTTTTTTCATAACACATGAGAACAACCATCGTAACCGGAGCAACCACCTCGGTTCATAACCCATTAAACAAAGTGCCTTCCAGGCCTAAATTCTCAAATTAATGTTATTACCACAACCCCATACATGGTCTAAATCTTTAATCAATCAAGTGACTACATGTCATGCATATACAATATTCCCGTGGGACACGCTCCCACTATCCCCCAAATAAATGACGGGTCCGCACACCTAAACCATCGATCGCACTACGCTGAAAGCGATCAAGAATCCTTAACCAGGATGCAAAGCCGTTTCACAACACATCGATCTCAGTTGACGGTGAATACAGTATCAATTACTTTAATCATTCACCCCTTTCCTTGCTCATCCGAGCCTGTGACATCCTCATCAACACCGAACTGCAACCCTCTTCATATTTCCATGCTGCTGCACCCAACGTGCCAACATGCGGTAGAACACGATTTTCATCATTACATCATGATTTTTAATATTTTAACACTCCATCGCATAAGAACTTGCACTCAACTCACTTCAGGAGAACCATAGCAACACACAGCTAAATTCCCATAACTGTAGAATATGCAAATCTCCAAGTAGTGGTCCAAACCACCATAACACTTTCCGGAATCTGCTCCCACACAACAAGCCATAACAATAGAAGGCTTCTGAATAACATCTATTGCGGCGGCTGACAAGCCTGATACGTACCGTCACAAATCATACACATAACCTGATCGCGCTGAATGAACTGATCATAGATCCCAACATGCCAAATTCAACTATGGCTAATCAATCCCTTTCCTTCCAACTTATCGTTGAGTGCTTTGGAAATAACACTAACTCTCTTCAACACATAACATACTCTATCTACACTCATTCGAGTGACCTTGAATTACGAGACCATGATGTCTCAAATCCTTCGAACCATTTCGCACCTCCCAATTGCTACATCACAAGCCAAACATCCCGGAACATTCTGGGCCTCTTCTCACAAGCTGCTACAAAACTTGATTCTTAATTGTACATATAAGCTCGACATCATTAGTCACCACACTTTACCTCTTGAATTCAATAGGACCGTTACTGAGAGCCACCCGCTCTGACTCGGTCCCGAATTTAATCAACCCCATCAATCTTATAATGCATGAATACCCTCTCGACGTAGCACCTAGCAAATTTACTTCCTCTGAAACCTACCCTTATACAAGGCATAAATTCCGAATTCTTTCCCAAGTTCGAACATGATCCCATAAGGCCAACCATAGCATATCTTTAATAACTCATCTGCTCAAATTACTACTTATGATATTTTTTTCATAACTAAGATAACCCCTCAGTATGATATTAACCAAAAACTTCGCAATTAGCTAACCATGCAACCCAAATCAAAAGCGGTGGGACTCTCCCACTTAGCTTGAAGCCATTATTATAAAACTCTGGAGTTCACTATGATTCTCAATCTCTTATTGACATAACCTTGCGCAATCAATTGCCAGCATTCCTGATATCTTACCGTAGAAACCCGATTTGATACTCTAAATTTTTAACACCATTCACAACAATTCCCTTTGCTGAATAACCAGTAGAACTCTTCGCAGAAGCCTCGCCAACCACGCGACTACTAACCTGCTCACAGGAATACCCCACCTATAGAAATCACTCCCCGACATCTTCCAACGCTGCTGCATGGGGTACAATCACTATGACATCAATAACTCATCCTGAGTCTGAGCTCACTCTCCAGCTGCACGAGTCCATTCACCCCTCGTGGACATCCATTAATTGTGCGACAACATCCTTTCACTTCCAAGTCATGCTACGTCTTTCTTCACTTCAAGAAGCTCCTTTCTGTCATATCCAGTCTCCTGTCGCATAACAACACCATGCTTCGAATTAATCTACAGACTTCCATTGCCCTTCGCTAAAATCCCAGATCCTTCCAAACTATCCTTAGGCGCGTAATCATCCTACTACTAGGCCCTATACAGCCCCGCCATTCTTCCACTTGGGCAAACTCGCTCCTTTAACCAGCTGCTCGACCTACGCTTCTTATACCTGCTCCTTTAGAAGTTTAAATCTCAGCCTGACGCTTACCACATGTCCTTCTCATCTTTTGCTGCTCAGTCGTTGTCTTCATAAAATTTCATCTTAACAGAACTTGGATCCACAAATCACTAGTGATTTAAACCCCTCTGAAGGTCATCTTTCTCAAACCGCCAATATTTAAAATACTGATTCAATCCTAAACCACCGCACCATGCGACATCTGGCAGGTGTATTTCTAATACTATTTCACCATAACTTGCCATAAAGGCGAATTTTAGAAGATCATAACACCGATAAACTTAATACGTCCAATTAGGACAATAGCACCCCAGTAAAGAAGAGAACTCCTTCACGCTTGCAATTACCACGTTTCATTACTTCCACTAGTCCACGTCTGACCATTCTTAGTTCGATTGACTTTCCCCTGCCGGGAATAAAATACTGAATCCATTTGATTACATACTGAGTAAACCTCCCTTCAATTCATTCACAGCCACGACATGTGGGCAAACACCCCACCATCACAACACACTACGGAATAATCGCTTATAAGCATCATGGCAACCCGTGCCTAGCCTCAAGGCTCTTAGAAGTTCTGTTACGGAGCTAAAACAATGGAATATCCCTCCGTAATGTGATTATAATAGTCCAATCAACTATACTGGTTAAATCACCTCGCACCACACTTGTAATGCCATTACAATCCTTCAACTTTCGATTTATAACAAGTGCATGTGCCGCGTAAGATTTAGTGGAAAGGAATCAAAGGCTTAAGCCTCAAAGGAATCGAACTGCACGATAAGGAAATCAAGAAGGGAAGTACTCCTAACAACCCTGTAGCCTCCCGAGGATAAGAACAGACGTCTCCGTACCGATCCACGAGACTTTACTACACTTGCTCATGACTCGTGAGACCGATAGGAACCTAGTGCTCTGATACCATGTTGTCACGACCCAAAATCCACTAAGGGTCGTGGTGGCGCCAGACACCTCTGTCAGGCCAGCCAACTAAATTATCAGTTAATTCCTCTTTTAATACCTTTGAAAATCTATGTTTTTCCTTCCATTTTACATGAATAAAATATCACTTCTTGAAGTCAAATTTAAATAATGACAATTAGTACAAAGTTTGCTGAAACCATCCCAGAAACCCGGTGTCACAAGTGCATGAGCAACTACTGATAAGGATATAAAATACCATACAACATCTGTCCGGAATACAATGGACGGAAAGGAAAATACAATTTATTAGGAAGGGACTTTAAAAGCTACGGCCGCCTTGCATATTGCAACTCACCTAGTCCCTGAATCGTCCGTTGCTGCTACGCCCAGTAGGCCTCTAGAGGTGTATATACTTGTGCAACAAAAATGCACATAAGTGTAGTATGAGTACGTAATCAACGTGTACTCAGTGAGTATCCCGCCTAATCCCGAAGGGGTAGAGACGAGATGGTCAACTCTGACACTTTCTAATGGTCCAATAATGAATTATCCTTAATATATATATACACTAATCAGTGGATTTATTCTATAATCATGATTTTAGTCCAAATATAAGGAAACAAATAATCAGTTAATTCCTTTATAGGAAATTACCCAGAATTTCCTTTATAAATATATTCCGAATATCTTTATGCCATGAAAGGCAACAACAATTTAATTAAGTTCCAGGCAGCAATACAAGCATGCGCAAATCATATCAAGGAGTCAGCCCGATCCAACAAAAATAAATGTGCACTTGCTGAGGGTCGAAGGCGCGCCTATAGATGCATCTATTAATCTGCCGAGGCATTCGGCCTGTTCCAAAATAAATACACACAGACAAACAGCCAGTCATAAAGTCCACATAGAGCAATTATCCAAGAAAGGCCAATCCTCGTTAATAATTTGAGAAAACGAAACTTAAGTCTTTTAGAAAATCCAATGATTTATTTAATGTGATTTAAGCAACTCAAGCCATCAATGATTTCACAATTTAATCCACATATAACATGCTTTTGGGTCCTAGACTACCGGACAATAACATAATAGTAGCTACGCACGGACTCTCGTCACCTCATGCGTACGTAGCCCACACAAATAGGAGCACATAACCAATTTAACTCACCTATGGGGTAAATTCCCCCTCACAAGATTTGAAAGGAGACTCACCTCGCTCCGAAGACTCATAACCGGCATTCTACATTCTTCCGAAGGCTCTACTTGATGCACCATGCTCCAAAACAATCCAACAATCACGTAATTCCATTAATATATGCTAAGGTATTCATTATAATCCAATTTAGGACAATTCCTAACCCCGAGCGAAAAGTTGACGAAAATACCCTCGGGCACACATGCCCGGAATCCAAAATTTTTCGAAGATAAAGATTACCCATAACCTTTGGAACTCAAATATATAATTTTCTCCTAATTCCATGCTCAAAATCATGGCTAAATTCCAAGAATTAAATTTCTAGGTCTTTCTACCAAAACCCCAAATATTTCTACAAGATTTCATGCTTAAATCCATACATTGTTGATGTTTTTAACTCACAATAGGTGGGGATAACATACCTTATCATTGATGATTAAAACCTTATCTTGAAGCTCCCCAAAAATCGCCCAAGCCATGAAAATTATGAGAGAAATGGCCAAAATCCGATTTTTAAAACAACTCACTGCCTCCAGACTTTTTCGCACCTGCGGCCCTTGGCTCGCTTTTGCGCTTCCGCTTCTGCGGAATACGCGCCACTTTGGTGGCTCCCCCTCATGCCCAGCCTTTCCGCTTCTGCGGCCCTCCGCTCGCGAATGCAGTCCGCTTCTGTGGAAAACAAACCGCATCTGTGGATCCTGCAGCTCAAACCAAAAACCGCTTCTGCGGAGCCGCTTCTGCGGTCCCTCTTCCGCAGAAGCGGAAATACCGGCAACCAGCAGCCTTTGCTCTTCAAAATTGCATTTTTGATCCGTTAACCTTCCGGAATTCACCCGAGGCCCCCAGGACCCAAACTAATCATACCAACCAGTCCCAAAACATATTACGGACTTGCTCGAGGCTTCAAATCATAACAAACAGCGCTTAAACCATGAATTACACCCCAATTCAAGCTTTATGAACTTTGAACTTTCAAACTTCTATTTCTGATGTTTAAACCTATCAAATCATGTCCGATTGACCTTAAATTTTGCAAACAAGTCATATTTAGCATTAAGGACCTAGTCCAACTTCCGGAATTGGATTTCGACTCCGATATCAAAAAGTCAACCTCCGGTCAAACTCCTCAAAAACCTTCAAATTTCTATCCTTAGCCAAATAGCTTCAAAATGGCCTACGGACCTCTGAATTCACTTCCGATTGCGCTACCAACTCCAAAATCAACATACGGAGCTACTCCCAGTCTTGGAATTCCAAATGGACATTGATAACACCAAAATGAACTTCAAACCAAACTTATGAAATTCCTTCTAAAATGCTAACTTCCACAATAGGCGCGAAAACGCTCCTGGGTTATCCAAAACCCGAACCGGGCATATGCCCAAGTCCGAAATCATCTTACAAACCTGCCGAAACCTCCGGATCCTGATTCCGAGGTCGTTTACTCAAAACTCCGATCCTAGTTCAGTCTTTCTACTTTAAGCTTCTGAAATAAGAATTCTCTTTCCAAATCAACTCTGAACTTCCCAAAATTCAATTCCGACCATGCGTACAAGTCATAATACCTGAAATAAAGCTGTTCATGGCCTCCGACTGCTGAACGGAGCAATGTGACTCAAAACGACCGGTCGGATCGTTACAGAAATCAAATTCCTAGAAACTGAAGGTACATAAAGAGTCTGTAATAGATCAAAGTGATGTCCAGTCTCCATGATCAAATGATAAGTCCCTATGCCTTCAATTGGAGCCTTCATATGATTTCCCATGAACAAGAAATCCTTATTTGGATTTGTAGTTTGGATTGTAAGGAATCCCTGCAACGTTGTAGATACATGAGAAGTTGCACCAGTATTAAGCCACCAAGTATTCTTAGGAACTTCTACTAAATTTGATTCGAAACATACAAAAGTACTAATTGTACCTTTCTTTTCAAACCAAGATTTGCGTTTCAGGCAATCTTTCTGATAGTGTCCTTCCTTGTTACAGAAACAGCACGTATCTGCCTTATGTTCCTTGTTAGCATCTTGTTGAGCTTTAGCAGGTGCTTTGTTCTTCTTGAACTTGTTAGCCTTCACTTTAAGTCCTTTATCAGCTCCTTGACCCATGAGGTTAACTGAATGACTCCCTTGTTTCTTAAGTCTTGACTTCTCCTGAGTAAGCATACTGGACAATTCACTAACATTTCACTTATCCTTAATAGTGTTATAGTTAATTTGAAAAGGTCCATACTTATGAGGTAATGAGTTCAGAATAAACTGAACCAAGAAGGAATCATCCACTTTCATCCCCAAGGTCTGAAGTCCTGCTGCAATGTTAGTCATCTCGATGATATGATTTTGTATACTACGCGACCCATCAAACTTCATGGTCATGAGTTCAGCCATTAGTGTACCAGCGAGAGACTTATCTGCAGAACGAAAACGTTCTTCCACAAACCTCAGGTATTCCCTGGCACTTTCTGTTTGTGGAATAGTACTCTTAATGTTGTTGACAATATTCATTCGCATAAACATAAGGCTTATCCTGTTAGAGCGTTCACATGCTTTATGGTAAGACTTCTCATCCGCACTGCTCGAATCAGTAATGGCAGCGGGCTTATCATTCAGCAGAGCCAAGTCAAGATCCATCACACCTAAGTGGAACTGGACTTGTTCACGCCATTCAGAGAAGTTCAATCTATTGAACACAGTAATAGACGAAGAAAGCGAATGAAAAGGAATAGCTGCAAAATAGATAATACATACTCACAAATCAACGTGGATTCAACAAAACAGTTAAAGCATATCACAATTCTCCTTTGGGTAAATACTACGATACGCTATCATAATTTAAATACCATTTAATCATTAATAGGTAATTAAATATTTTTAACCAAATATATATGCCATCTTTGGACAGACAATATATATCTGACTAAGAATGTTAATTTGCCTTATCATATTCACTATTCATAGAATAATTGATTCACCTTTGGGTAAATCCTTAAGTTCTAGCAATTGTAAAAATTAATTTATCCACTAATTTTTATTATACCCATTTCATTAATTTCATGGATAAACTACAATTTTATGTATGCATATTTTCATAAATAAACTAGTTTGGCCACTTTGGTGACTAACAAACTATATAACATAAGTGCACACACAAAATAGAGATCATAAGATTTTATGCATGTGAATACGTTAAACAATCTAGTTTGGCCACTTTGGTGACTGACAAACAATATAATTTTAAGCACATGCATTAATTATTGTTTAAAATAAGAAGCAGTGTCAGTGAATAACGTTAAATATCTAATACTTAATGCTTAGATGCACAGAATATTTTCAAACATGTAGCTGAAAGTATCAATATTCATACCAACATATTGGTTCTTCATAATAAATTCTTCCTTTATTTTATTTAAATAAAAGTAAGAAAAAAATGACAACCAAATTTCTTAAAGGCGGTAACAGTCATAAGTGCTTTTCATAATTATAAAATCAATAACATCATTTAATGCACACTTTAACGTCAGAACCCAAGATCAATATCATGATCTTACATACACTTCATTAGCTATCATTTTGTTATAGTTAGCCATCAATAATTGTTTAGTAATACTTTATTGGTGACTTATCAACTTTAGATGTTAGAGAAACCTTAAAGTAAACATTATCACTATACATTCACACACAATTCAAAGACACAATAAAATGACGAAAACCCTTGAAATAACGGTTTATTATCGATGCAGCCTCAGATTCGAAAGCAGTACAAATTATAATGGCGAATTGAAAGAAATTCGATAATCACGCCGGAACAATTATACATACATCATAATCTAGTCTTTCTTTCAAGAAAATTATCCGTTCAAATATCCAGGCTCTGGTACCACATGTAAGCATAAACTTTAGTTCATACCAGGATCTTGAACATGATAATCTTACATATAATTGTCATAGAAAATATACCTGAAGCGGAATCCATTATCCTGAAGCGGAAGCGTTAATTAAAATTGATAAATGAGAAGGATTGGGTATATTGCAACTAAATTATTTATTAAAAAAAGTAAAACGGATTCCTATTTCAAGCTAGATACGGAAATGGGAGCTTACAAGTTTGTTGGATGAGCATATGGTGGTGTTCTTGTATCTTCATTCTTTATTTGGAACATGTCAGTACTACATGTTAGCATGTGAACTTAATACCTTTAGGAACATACACATTAGCTTTCCTATTAGAATAATTACTTTCGGGATAAAGACTTATTTTTTAGTCATGTAATTCTATTACTTTTAGGATATATTCATTAAATATTTTTATTACTAATTTAATTTTAAAACGTATTATAATGTACTATTATTAATTTAATTTGAGAATGTATTACATTGTCCAAATTTATTTAGAAAAAGGAAAGTCTATATAAAGGCACGAATACAATATTGATAGACCAAAATAGTCCCAAAATATTAAATAGAGGAACAAAAAATTAAAATAACATATTTTTTGTACTACAAGACCTTCTATATTACTTTTTTAATATTTAATATTTTAAAAATAATATATTTTGTCTATTAAATTTTTATTAATAATATGAAGGAAGGTTGAATAAAATTAATTTCTTAAGAATACTCCATATTGACATTACATTACCACTCCATAATATCTAATACTAAGAGAAAATAAAAGTAATATTAAATGAACTACATAAAAAGTTGAAATTGAGAAAAAATAATAATATATCTTTTAATCAATGTTTTGGGTATGGCAGAAGGCTCTACCGCAACTGGCTCCTCAGACTGTCCAGTTGGGGCAGAGGCAGGTGGCTTGTAGTTTTTGTCTTTAGGTTTGTCTGAGCCCTTCATACTCAACCAGGTAAATGGAGCCACTGGCTTGACCTTGATATCAAATGGTTTCTTCTCCACTTCGAGGTCCTTGAAGTACATGGTGAGGGTATTGGGAAAAGGGTAGTTCCGATCATGCTCTTGCCCCTCAGTAGTAATCACACGGGACATCACATTGCCCACATTTATAGGGTATCCGGCCATAATAGAAGCAACAAGAACAGCCCGGGTAAGTGGAATAGTCTGATTGTGGGTAGAGGGGTAAAGCCGACTGCACACAAAAGACAACCAACCCCAAGCCTCAAAGTTGAAATTCTTGCGAAAGATTTTGGTTCCTGCTCTCACCCACTCTGGAACAGTACCCGGGATTTCCAGGTATGAGACTAACCACGGATGAACTTCTTCACCCATTACCATCTTTTCATTATAAAGGTCTAATCCTCGTCATCGAACCCTAAGTATCCATTGAGTGTCTGCCCAGTAAAGATCACCTTTTTGTTCCGTACTTTGGTTACCTTGGTGCCCTTCAAGATGTGGGCCACATTGCTATAGAACTCCTTGACCATGTGCTCATTTGCCTTTACACAATTACTCCGAAAGTGATCCAAACCCACTTGAGTGTGAAATTGTCTATGCACATTGGGAAATAGAGGTAGAAGGTCTCACTCAACAAAACTCCTTTCCAGAATCAACTTTCGTTTAGGCCACCATACCCTAAACTTGTGGAATGTTAAATGACTGACGAACATATCCTCCCAAGCTGTGAGATCTCTAGTCCGGTCAACACCCCCAACTTGAGGTATACCACTCTATGGCACCTCCTCATCACTGTCCTCACCACCTCCATCACCTATGTCTGCACTCTCCGAAGATAATGAAGCTGTGGGGGAGGTGGAGTCGTTCCCACTACCGGCTTCAGACTTGTCAGATGAATCCGAAACTACATTTACCGATCTTGTGATGGTGGGTAATGATGAAGGGGTATCAGCTAGGTGGAAGGGGTTGCTTATGTGAGTTGGGGTTGAATCTGAGGAGATGTCCTTGGAAGGCACATACTTACTCCCCGAGGAATAAGAAGCAGCTCTATCTGCAGCTCTTATCAGCTTCCGGGTCTTTTTTATGTTCTCCCGATCCTAGGTAGTGAGTTTTGCTACTCTCTTGCCTTTACCCCCTCGGGAGGAACCACCTCTCCCGGTTTGTTGTGATCCCTTGCCGCCTCTTTGTTTAACCATTATCTGCAGACACTCACATCTAACATTGTTAGTTTAAGCACAGGTAGTGAAACAGATGTAAGAAATAGATTGCAGACAACAGATGTAGTATTGCAGAACACAGTTGGAGAACACAGCACCGCAGTCCGCACAAACTGGAATGCGACCGCGTTGGAGGCACCGTGGACCGCGCAAAAGCGACCGCGGTCCGCGCTGGGCAAGGGCCCAAAATAACGACTCTCAAAATCTCCCACCGCGGTCCGTATGAAATGGGGTCGCGGTCGCGGTGGGCCAACCGGACCGCATAAAAGTGCAATGCGGCTGCGCTGGAAAAAAGTCAACTTGCAGTCAAAGAACACTGCGATCCATGTAGAAATTCAATGTGGACCGCTTCAGGGCACTGCAGACCACGCTAAGGTGACCGCAGACTGTGGAGGCTAGGATTTACGGGTACTAAGTTAGGGTTGCATTTTTGCGATTTTTGTTCAAATTTGTACACCTACTTTGTCCCTACTCAGTTCACCCATTCAGTCTGTACATTAAGAAGCCCAAAACTAATATTAAAACTAATATAAACTAACAAAATAAATAAAAATGGGAAGAAACAGAAGTTATGGGCTAAATGTAAGAAAATAAAACAAAAATTAATCACTAAATGAACAAGAGATGAATGAAACGCTACCGGATGTAAATATGAAGTGCAATTTAAACAATCTTAAGCATAAATCACGGAGTCAGTAAGGAATGAACAGTGATTTTAGGCTCTGAGAGTTTAGAGATCGAAAAGGGTAAAAGGTGACCCTTGGGGTCTATTTATAGTCAAACTGTAGGACCCATACTCACCTACCAACAGCGACCGCGGACCGCGCTGGATTTGTTCCATTAAAGTTTCAGTGGGAAGCCTCCGCGGACCGCACAAAAGAGACCGCGGCCGCGGAGGCCCACCGCGGACCGCACTAAATGGAAAGCGGTTGCGGTGGAAAACTTCAGAGAGCACCACATTTGGACCGTGCCAGTGCGGACCGTGCAAAAGTGCACCACGGCCGTACTGGAAAACTTTAGAGACTGTTCAATTTCTTCCAACTTATTTTGCACTTCATCAACACAATCCCTGCAACATCTCATAACAAATTAGCTCAAAAGTCCTCAACTACAAAGAAAATCAAAGAGAAAGAAAAAGATATTGGTTGCCTCGCAAGAAGCGCCTGATTTAACGTTGCGGCACGACGCGGGTTGCCAACACATCATTTGAAATGTACCATAGCACCACGTGGCTATCATCAATATTCCCAAGAAAATGCTTCACACGATGGCCATTGACTCTGAATATTTCACCATTCTTGTTCCTTAGATCAAGAGCACCAAATGGGGTTACACATACAACTTCAAATGGCCCACTCTACTTTTATTTCAGCTTTCCGAGAAACAACCTTAGATATGAGTTGAACAAGAGGACCAAATCACCAACTTTGAATTCCTTTCCCCGAGCATATTTGTCGTGAAGATACTTCATCTTGTCCTTATACAAGGATGAGCTGGAGTAGGCATGAAATCTAAACTCATCAAGCTCATTAAGTTGCTAAACATGGAGATTCGCCGCAACATCCCATTCGAAGTTCAACTTTCTCAAGGCCTACATAGCTTTGTGCTCCAATTCCATCGGTAGGTGACATGCTTTCCCAAATACCAACCGGTACAGAGACATACCAATTGGGGTCTTGTACGCGGTCTGATAGGCCCACAGAGCATCATCTAACTTTTTGGACCAATCGGTCCGATTTGTATTGACGGTTTTGGACAAGATACTCTTTATTTCTAGGTTAGAGACTTCCACTTGACCACTAGCTTGAGGATGATAGGGGGTAGTCACTTTGTGATTTACTCCATACTTGGCAAGCAATGAATCAAAAGCCTTGTTGCAAAAGTGAGACCCCCCATCACTAATGATAGCACAAGGAGTGTCAAACCTTGTGAAGTTACTCTTTTTCAAAAATGCCATAACACTCCAGGCTTCATTGTTAGGTAAAGCCACTACTTCAACCCACTTTGAGACATTGTCCACCACCACGAGAATATAAGTGTTTCCACTAGAGCTCACGAAAGGACCCATGAAATCGCTGCCCTAAACATAAAAAATATCCACCTCGAGAATCGTCTTGAGAGGCATCTCATCCCTTTTTGAAATTCTACCGGCTCTTTGGCATGCATCACATCTCTTTACCAAATCACTAGCATCCTTAAACAAAGTCGGCCAATAGAAATGCAACTCAAGACCTTTGAAGCCGTCCTCACCCCTCCATGATGGCCACCATAGGGGGAGGAGTGACAAGCCTCCAAAATTATCAATTGTTCACCTTCCGGGACACATCTTCTAATCTCACCATCCGTGCAAATTTTAAACAAGTACGGATCATCCCAATAAAAATCCAAACTATCCCGCTTGAGTTTCTTCCTTTGGTTGGAAGAGAGCTCACACGTCACAATTCCGGTTACAATGAAGTTGGCGATGTTTGCGAACCATGGCATGTCACACATTGACACAGAAAGAAGTTGCTCGTCGGGGAATGTATCATTTATTTCAAGACCGTCACATAGCCTCCCTTCTTCCTCCAACCGGGACAAATGGTCCACAACTTGGTTCTTACTTCCCTTCCGGTCCACTATTTCAAAGTAAAATTCTTAAAAAAGTAACACCCATCTCATCAATCATGCCTTGGAATCCTTCTTGGTCATCAAATACCTAAGGGCGGCATGGTTCGTGTGCACAATAACCTTGGCCCCCATAAGATAAGGCCTAAATTTTTCCATGGCAAATACAATTGCCAACAATTCCTTCTCCGTCACCGTGTAATTCAGTTGAGCTTTATTCATAGTCTTGCTTGAATAGTACACGGGATGGAACATTTTGCTAATTTGTTGACCCAACACCGCCCCCACCGAAACATCACTTGCACCACACATTAGTTCAAAGGGTTAACTCCAATTGGGTGCAGTGATGATAGGAGTTGTGGTCATCTTGTGCTTTAAAAGTTCAAAGGGCTCCGTGCATTTTTCATCAAAAACAAACTTGGCATCTTTCTCTAGCAACTTGCAAAGTGGATTCACAACCTTCGAAAAATCTTTGATAAACCGCCAGCAGAACCCGGCATGCCCAAGAAAACTCCTCACCCCTTTGACAGAAGTGGGGGGAGGGAGCCTTGAAATCACCTCGATCCTCAATCATATGGTTAGAAATCTTGTGACCCAACACTATACCTTCTTCAACCATAAAATGGCATTTTTCCCAATTGAGAACGAGGTTAGTTTCTTCACATCGAGCCAAGACTCTATCCAAATTTACCAAGCATTCTTCAAAGGAGTCACCAACCACACTAAAGTCATCCATAAAGACCTCCAAAATGTCTTCCACCCTGTCGGTGAAAATAGCCATCATGCAATGTTGGAAGGTCGCCGGAGCATTGCACAACCCGAATGGCATCCGGGAGAAAGCAAATGTACCATAGAGGCATGTAAAAGTGGTCTTCTCTTGGTCCTCCGGGGCAATTAAGTTTTGATTGTAGCCCGAATACCCATCCAAAAATCAATAGAAAGCTCGCCCCGGAAGGCAATCAAGCATTTGATCGAGGAATGGCAAGGGGAAGTGATCTTTGCGGGTCACCTTGTTGAGTTTTCGGTAATCCATACAAACTCTCCACCCGGTAATGGTTCGAGTGGGAATAAGTTCATTGTTGTCATTTGTCACAACCTTCATCCCTTCTTTATTTGTCACATATTGGACCGGAGAGCTCCATGAACTATCGAAAATTAGATTAACCACACCGGTGTCAAGCCACTTGATAACCTCTTTCTTTACCACTTCTTCCATCGCCTCATTTAGTCTTCTTTGATGTTCAAGTGAAGGCCTTGCATCCTCCTCCAAGATGATTTTATGCATGCAAAAGGCGCGACTTATCCCTCGAATGTCTGCTACAGTCCATCCTATTTCCCTTTTTCGCCTTTGAAGCACCTCCAGAGTGGCCTCAACCTGCAAGTTAGTAAGGAAAGAAGAAAGAATAACTAGAAGAGTTGAATTAGAGCTCAAAAATTCATACCGAAGGTGTGGAGGAAGTGGCTTCAACTCCAACACCGGTGGCTCCTCAATGGATGGCTTAGTTGGTGGTGTTTTCCGATTTTCAAGATCCAAGGACAATTTTCTAGGCTCATATGAATATGAACCCATACCATGCAATTCATTCACGTACTCCACTCTACTAGCATCATCATCGACATCCATGTTAAGAAGCACGGCCTCAAGAGGATCTTCAACACTTATCATGGAACTTGTGTCATCCATTATCACAGTTGTGACAATGTCCATAAATGAACATACCTCCGTTCTATTGGGTTGTCTCATTGATTTGCAAACATGGAATACCACTTTCTCATCTCCCACTCGGAATGTCAACTTACCCGCTTCAACATCAACCAAAGCCTTTCCCGTAGCTAGGAAAGGTCTCCCAAGAATAATCGGCACTTCAAAGTCCACCTCACAATCCAATATGACAAAGTTGGCCAGCAATATGAATTTATCAACACGGACAAGAACATCATCAATTATGCCAAAAGGTCGCTTCATTGATCGATCCTCCATTTGAAGTCTCATTGAGGTTGGCCTTGGTTGCCCGATTCCCAAAGTCTTGAAGACCGAATAAGGCATCAAATTTATGCTAGTCCCCAAATCACAAAGGGCCTTGACAAAATCCACACTACCGATAGTGCAGGAGATGGTAAAAGCTTTGGAGTCCTCAAGCTTCGGGGCCATAGAATGCACGATAGAACTTACTTGATGAGTCATCTTAATTGTTTCGCACTCCATTGACCTCTTCTTTGTTACCAAATCTTTCATAAACTTTGCATACCCTGGCATTTGCTCAAGTGCCTCAACCAAAGGGATATTGATTGTGAGGCTCTTCATTATGTCAATGAACTTTTTGAATTGATTGTCACTCTTTTGCTTTTCTAACCGTTGAGGATAAGGTGGAGGTGGTCTAGGCAAGGGTGCCTTGGCTTTGGGCACCATCGGCTCAGGCATATCAATCACATGTTCCCTAGACGGGTTTGCGCCATCTTATGTTTCCACCTCGGCCCCATCGATATCTATCCTCACTTCATTGTTCATATTTGTCTCAACCACATCTTCAACAATCAGCGGACCCACATCTTTCTGGATCCAAACATTATCATCCACAACTTGATTTTCTTTCTAGGCATGCACATCACCGCCTCTCCCACTTCTAGTTATACCATCACATGATTGTTAACTACCTTTGGGTTCACTACCGTATCACTTAGTAGAGCACCTTTAAGTTGAGTATCCAGCAATTGAGAGATTTGTCCCAATTGTACCTCTAAGTTCCGAATAGAGGTATTGTGGGAAGCCAATTGAGCATTGGAGTCTTGGTTCGTCTTCATCATTTGTTCGAACATCATTTCTATCCTTCCCATGTCATTACCCGAAGAACTAGACCCTTGAGATTGAAACGAAGGTGGATTGCTCGGTTGTTGGTACATGGGGGCCTTTGAAAGCCTTGCCCCCAGTTGCCTTGATTTCCACTATTATTCCACCCTCCTTGATTGTTGTTCTTGCTCCAATTATTATTGTTCCCTTTCCAATTGCCTTTATTGTTACCTTGGTTACCCCAATTGTTGTTTTGATTGTTGTTGTTCCAATTTCTACCACATTGTTGTTAGTCTTTATTATTCCAATTACCAGCGCCTTATTGATTGCCCCAATTTCCTTGGGGACGCCATTGTTGATTCCCTTGATTTCCTCTATTCCCTTGCTAGTTATTGACATATTGAAATTCCTCAATTTTATCATCATAACTCATTTGATTAACCACCACCATCATTGTTGTTGTCAAATTGCACATAATTACCTTGAGGTTGTTGTTGCCCTGTTTGCCTCCTTTTCAACATAGAAACACCTTCCATTGAATTGACTTCGTGCGGGTTTTGGACTTGTTGCAATTGCCTCTTCGCCAATTGATTCATAGTTATTGTAAGCTCAGCAATTGCTTGGCCATGATCGTGCAATTCCTTGTGCAAATGGGTAACCGTGGGATCACCTTGGGGCACATTTGCTAAGCTTTGCCACGCCGAACAGGTGTCAGCCATTTCATCAAGTACATCATATGCCTCTTGATAAGAAAGTTTCATGAAGTTCCCTCTGGCTAATTGGTTCACAGTGCACTGATTCGTGGTATTGATGCCCCGATAAAAAGTTTGTTGTATCATCGCCTCGGTCATGTCGTTATTAGGGCACTCCTTCACCATTGTTCTATATCTTTCCCATATCTTGTGCAAAGGTTCTGTTGTCTCTTCCATGAATGCTAGGATTTCATCCCGAAGAGCCGCCATATGACTTGGAGAAAAGAACTTGGAAATAAATTTGTCCACCAATTCATACCATGTGGTGATAGAATGATAAGGGAGCCTTTCTAACCAATCCAACACTTTACCTCGAAGAGAGAATGGGAAAAGCCTCAATCTCAATGCATCCTCGGACACGTTTGTTTGCTTGCTAACCCAGCATGTATCAACGAACCCCTTCAAGTGCTTGAAAGCATTTTGATTGGAGGCACCCATAAAATACCATCTTTGCTCGAGCAAGGTCAACATGACATTTGTAATTTTAAAGTTCCCCGCCCGGATTCAGGGAGGAACGATGGCACTCGCATATCCTTGATTTGGGAGGACTCTTGCAGCCACTCTTGTCGGTGGTGGAGGAGGGTCTGGAATATTGTTGTTGTCATTTGCATTGGCCTGACGGCCTCTACGTGGAGCTTGAGGTAAGGGAAGATCATTATGATCAAGATCGTCTACCTCCTCCCCTGCATTCACATTTCCAAGAGGGTCATTGGCGTTGAGAGCCATTTGTACCTGAGTAATTGACACAAAAAAAATTAGTAAACAAGAAGGAAAGAGAAGCAAAACACAAAACTAACTAAATAGATCGTCAACACCGTAAGCTCCCCGGCAACGGCACCAAAAAGTGATCACTACCAACTCGACGCTATACCAAGGTAGGAAGAGCGAGTCACAATAGCTTTTACCCGAATAGAGGTCAGGATCAATTTTCTCAGGGAGCAAGTAGTGGAGTTGGATTTTCTGTCGAGTCTAGAGATGTGTTTGTACTCCTAATGTCACTTCAAACATTCTTGGTTTTTGATTTTATAACTACTATTATAAAACTAATGATTAACACTAAATTATGCTACGAGAATATTTCTAAGTTGTATCTAATGGGAAGAAAGGCACTAGGGTCGTGACACCACTTAAGTGGCTAATTGATGGGTAGATGTTATTAAGGATATATTGACATATTTGGGGCTTATGCTATAACCGTTGCACAATTGTACCCACTCTCACACCTCTCGGTAGAGAGAGTGATTTTGCCCAATTGACTCTCTCGAGACCAATTGGGTAGGCAAATTAGGACAAGCAACTAGGGTTCAAGTAGGGTAATTACTCTCTCGAGATTTAACCCGTTAATTGGGACTATCATTTCTCATGAGTCCATCCCAATTTCTTGTTGGGTCAATTTTGGGGTAATAAACTCTCTTTATCAAGAAGAGTAAAACCCACTAAGCTTTAATCAGTGGTTGCAACCACAAATTTGAAATTAAAACGTAAAATTAACCCAAATAGCAAACACCCATAATCAATCTAACTCTAGATGGCAATACTCATCAATTATCCACACTAGGGTTGAGCCATAACCCTAGATAATGGGTTTAGCTACTCATGCTAGATACAAAAATTAAAGAAATAGATGAAGAACTAAGCATATTAATTGATTACTAAGAAGAAACTACAATAATCTATCGTTAATGAAGAGCAAAAGTTCCGAAAATGGCTACGAAACCGAGTCTTATGAGCGCAGCTAAGTCTCGAATGTAAAACTTAACCAAAAAATGGTAAATGTTCTATTTATACTAGGCTGGAAAAACTGAACAAAAATACCCCTACGGGGTCGGTGTGGGCCGCACAAAATGGACCGTGGCCGCACTGGCTCTTGGACTTCACATTTATGCTTCTCTGAACTTGAGGACTGCGGATCGCGTGGAAGTGTATCGCGGCCACGGTGGAAGTTTGCGCGGTCCGCACAAGTACGATCACGGACCGTATTGCTTGGAATTGGCAACTTGTGAGCTCTCTGAATCTCTGCTCCGCGGACCGCACAAAAGAGTAGTGCGGCCGCGGATCCTGACCAGCCAAAATTTTTCAATTAAAGTAATTATCGAGTTTGATGACAATTGACTAAGGCCCAATATAAAATAAGCTACAGGACTTGAGCGATGTCACATGAAAAGAGAAGCAGAGTTGGGGGGGAGTAGGACAAGGCAAAAAGAACGAAGTAGAGCTACTTTATAAAGACCAAAAGCAAGCATCATAGAGGAAATTTTGGTCCTAAACTATACGCGATTAAATAACTAAACTTTAAACAACACAAAATCAAGAATCAAATAACCAATATGTAAAAAAATCACAAGCTTAAAGTCCTTGGTTATGCGTTTCTTTTCATTTCATCACTATTTGATAAGAGCCCGACCTTCAAATTTTATCTGAAAAATGTACATATAAATATAACATTAGTATTTATTGTCCTAAAAAGACTCTGTTTAGAGGTCAAATTTTGAAAAAAATTATTTGTGTGGTTAAATGAGTAACCTCGTCATAACATTTATACCTTTACAACGGACAGTCAAAATGATATGAAATCCTCAACCAAAAGCATAAACATATCCCCTCAACCCAAAAATGTCATTTGAAAAGAATATTAATTCTAATGTCGAAGATAAAAAAAATTACTAAGTACTAAAAATGCATCAATCGTCACCATGTTTATCAGGAATCTAATTCTATCAGGAAAATCAAAATTTAATGAAATACATAATAAACGCTGGAATTAAAGATAATAAAATATGTAAATATATATGCATACATGCAATAAGAATGTGAATAACAACTTACTGCTTTGGTTGAAAACACCACAGGCTTGAGTCCGAAACTTAAATAGTGTTGTTTTGGCAAAAATACGATTCTACTACTAAAAAAAGTTACATAAATACACAAAACACAGTATAATACTGTGTTTTACTTTAATGGAAAGTTAGCCATTAAATTAAAACGCTGTACTATACTGCGTATTATTAAAAAACTAATTTTTTTAAGAAAACGCAGTACAGTACTGTGTTTACATTAAAAGCAGTATTGTACTGTAGGTCTGTAGAGATTATTTTGTTTTAAGTGTAAAACGCAATATAATACTCCATTTTACACTGAAACATAGTATTATACTGCATTTTAATCTATTTTTTGGCCCCACCAATAATTAACTGACATAACAATAATTCAAATACATAAAACGTGGTATTGTACTGCATTTTATATAAAAAAATTCTGCACTCCAAGCTCGGACTTGCCTTATTTAAAGGCGTTTTAATTTTATGAAAATAATTCAATACTTTACTACAAACTTCCATTCATACTTCTTTCTTCTTCTTATGAATCATTTTTTTACAATGTTTGAAGAGCCAAAAATAAGGGTTTCATTGTATTGGGGGTGAGGTTGTGCTGGAGAATAACTCTGTGAGGTATAGCTCACCTCCATAGTGTCATGTTAAATTGCCGCTTACAATGGAGTAAGATAAATTGGTATCGTTGTTACGTAAAAAAATGAGTGTGAAGAAGCGTTCGGTTAACCTTAAAATAACCAGTAGATTTCCTTATTCAGTGCCTCCCCTGGGGTTTGCTTATTATTCTGAGTTTAACATCGAAGATGATGAAACTTTTAGAGATTTTTTACGAATTCCGGATGAATACAGGGAATTTATTGTAATAAAATGATTATAAATGTACGTCAAGGTGGAAGACGTTCCCAATAATGAGGGCATGTATAGTAGGGATAAACCCCAGTCATCGGGTGGTTATTCTGGAGCAGTTTTTGCCAGACAGATTGCTGATGAAAGAGCTTGCCTTGATTTAAACTTGTCACCCTCGGTGAATGAGCAGCCATAAAATAATTTTTTGACTTTATATAATCCATAAGACGACCGGTAAACTTCAATTTTACTATGCTTTAGCGATGTTTATTTTATGTTTTAATTGTATTTGTAGTAACACTTATATTTTTCATAGGGGTACCGTCCGGATATGAATTCTACAAGTTATGACCCCACCCCTAGTTGGAATATGCGTAGTTCTGGAGTATTGGACCACGGTGGTCCATCCGGGAGTCATCACCAACAAGAAAATATCCATCATGAAACGTCAAGGCAGTACGACTTGTAAGTAAAGTGAGCTGGGTTACATCTAAAGTATTTATCTGGTTGGGTTAATTATCATTTTTTTCTTTTTGTGTAGTGAAAACGAGATGTTCCTGACCTCACACAGTTGCCCATAGATGACGTATTGACTCGTGATTTGGCAGATGCACAGAGACAAGAAGATGATAGTAATTATGACAACAATGCGGATGAGTCTGGAGATGACACACCCTTCCATGATGAGGGTGATGATTAGGAGGGAGTGAATGTTAAACCTGAGCTGACGATAGAGCATGTTCCTCCACCTCCTGCTAAACCAAGAATGTACGAGTCCCACGTGCCATTTTCTGAGCGGAATATTCCCTACCTTGATAATTTGGCAAGTATGCCGAACGTGGATGCCCTTACAAGGGATGATGATGAAATTCGATCGGCAATGTGGGATGAGTCTAGAGCAGCTGTTCTGACAAAAGACATATATTTCCCCGATAAAGCTGGCCTAATTAGGGCTGTAAAAATCTCCAGTATAAGAAAGTGTCGTGAGATGATAGTAAGTGAGTCAACTACGAAGGTATATAAGGATGTATGCCGTAGAGACTTTATGGGTTATCACTGGATGTTGCGTGCCAGCAAGAAGAAATCAGGTTTGTGGAAAATGGGTAAATTTATTAGCACCCACAGATGTGAAATGGATACATTCAATGAGAATCACTTCAAATTGGATGTGGACTTGATTTCTCTTGTCTTGACTCCATATTTGGAAGTATCCATTAGGTTCAAGATTAAAGAGTGTATTACAGCCGTCCACCAAGAGTATGGTTGTACTATAACCAAAAGAAAGGCATATCTCGATCGCAAACGTGCCTTTGAACTTATTTATGGCGACTGGGATAAGTTTTTTTCAAATCTGCCCAGGTACATGGATGCACTACAATACTTTAACCATGGGACTGTTGTTGAATGGAGGCGTGAGCGGAGTCCGGACAGACCCGAATATATTTTCAACTATGTGTTCTGGTCGTTTAAAGCAGCAATTGATGGTTTTGTGCATTGTCGTCCAGTAATTTCCATACACGGTACTCATGTCTATAGAAAGTATGATATTAAGCTTTTGATTGCAGTTGCAGTAGATGCCAACGGACAAATATTTCCACTAGCTTTTGTCATTTGTGCCAATGAAAGTGAAGAGACGTGGACGCTTTTTTTGAACCACTTGAAGCAGCACGTTGTCAAACAGCATTCAGGTATTTGTCTAAAATCTGATCGGTATGGTGGTATTTTAAGTTTTGTACAGCACTTGCCTGAATGGCAGAAACCATATGCATACCACTGTTACTGTGTCAGCAACCTACAAAACAATTACTAAGCTTAGCATGTGAAAATGTATATTAGTATTGTACGTGTTAAGTCAAAAAATATTTTCTCACTATGGTCTCAGCGGCCTCCTGAGTATATGCATATGTGGTGTCCTCATCAGTGCATATAGTGGCCTCCATGATGGGCTAGGACGAAGCCTTCATAAGAAAGTTAAAAATTCATTAATGGAAGCTCATTAAGGAAAAGAAAATAAATTGAAATTTTACAGTAATACAAACATACCTGTGCCTGTGGTAGATCCGCATAAACCGCTAGGGATAAGGCATAACTCAACCTACGCCTGCCATCCACGTCCCGGGTCGGCCGATCCTCAGCCGCGATAGATTGACCTGCAAAGTACTGGTCTACATCCCCGTCAAATGTACCCATGATCAACAATGCTCCTGATGGGGTGACCTGCGATGTTGGCAAAGATAGCTGAAGGATGTACGATGGCGTGCTGCTGGAAGGCTCATTTACTTGATGGATATAACCCGGCTGATCATCTCCAAGATCCTCATCTCCAAAATCCTCATCATGTCCCTCAACAGGTGGGTCGACAGGTACCTCAACGCCCCCTTGCTGGGGACCACCTCTTCGCCGTCCCCCGCGACCCCGTAGGCACCCCTGCCTCATGGGGCACCCCTCCCTCGTGCCCTACCCCTGCCTCATGGGACAGCCCTACCCTGATGGTAGTCCTCTAGCGCCGCATAATGAGCTTCGTGATCCAACCCTGCGCCATCTCTCGTCTGAAATAGGGTCCAACAAGCTAGCTCTGCCACCCGTCGGCCATACTCAACGAGTGCAGCATTGTTGGTATCCTGCTGCATCTCCTGTCTCAACTGGTAGACCATGTGATGCCCAATAGCCTTTGAAACATTTAAAATATTAAATAAATAATGACATATCACAATTATAAGATATTAATAAGCCACAAAAATGTACCAGTGCCTCGTGCCTCCTGGCATATGGTCTTTAGCGCTCGCCAAATACATGAATGGGGTTCCCGATCATCAGTCGGGTGTGACGGCGGTACCATGACGTATACAGCTGAATAGTGGCCTCCTGGGTAAATGAAGGTGGTGGCGAAATACGGTACCCTCGCTGCTCCCAAATATGGACCTGCTGCTCTAGCCATCCCATAAACCCTGGTACAGTCATCCCGCTGATAGTGTGTAGGCACCCATACAGGATCCCTCGGTATAGGATGGGGATAGTTAAACTGGTGAAGCACACTCTCTGTGGAATGATACTCAACCACATTGAAGAAGATCATCAGGACAGAGGTGCTCCAACACAGTCAGTCGACTGAGCAATAATCGGGCAGCTGAGCTAGAAACTCGTCATTGTATGGCGTCCAGATGAACTACCAAATAATAACATAAAAGTGAGTATGCGTGTAAGGCCCCAAAAATTTTTTTCGAGTAATTTAAGATTTCGTCGTGCCAAGGTAGGCTAAATTATTTTATCTCGTGTGCAAATAAGGATTTATGATATTATGGATATCAAATGGGATATGTTAATAAGTGTATAAGTCTTATTATAAGTGATTTGGGGTCTAAGGAGAGGCCTAAGTCCAAGCCAAGTTGGAAAATTTCATATTAGACGAAATCTGTAAATGAGTGCGCACAAGACGTCACTTTGAACGATCATATCTCCAGTTATATAAGGAGTTGTGTGAGGATCAACCTATCAAGTTAAAGCCCTTTGAGTCTAGTTTCCAACGCAGCAAACCGTTCATCATTTAGAGGTGTATACAGAAAGTTATTATCATTGTACTCGTCAGGTGTCAGATGCGCAAAAACTAGCGCGAAATGAACTTCGCGCATACTTCGTGCATCTGAGGCAGAATGCTCAGAAAAATGCGCGAAGTAATGCGCGATCGCGCATCTGGGCAATACTTCGCGCACCTGGAAAGTTTTAATACCCCAAAGACCGGTCTAAAGTGTTCCCAACTCATTTTTGGGGCTATGGCTTGCTCTCTTAAGGGGGTTTCATCCCAAACTTCATCCCTATGATCTAAAGTAAGGTTTTTAGAGTTCTTGGAATAATTTCTACCCCTTAAACACTTATACTAACAAGGATTAATCTTCAAAATCCTTAGATTTTCCTTCAAATTCTTGAATTCTTCAAAAACACCTCAAGTGGGGATTCTTAAGATTCTTACTACGA
>MU701754.1:61010-79855 GCA_026770625.1 Nicotiana glauca | reverse complement strand
CAATTAACTGTGCCTATTTAGTGTGCATAACTTGGAAAAGAGTGCATATTTAGGTAGTTGTTGAATAACACCACCTCTAAAGAATAAAAAGAATCTATATCTGTGGGTTTAAAGGCGAAATTAGGAATAACAAAGTCTTGGGTGTAATCTTAAGTGAACTGTGCTAATTAAAGCTAGCTAGTGTAGCTCGGGAGAGTGCAGTAGTATATTGCTGTGATTGCTCGCGAGAGAGTTACGGTGAGTTGAGTGTTCATGATTAATAAAGTGAGTCGGTAAATTTGTATGAAANTATAAAGAGACCTCAACAGTGATTTAAAAGTATTTGGAATCTGGTTCTAAAGAATTGAGTGGGTCTAAAGGTAGCAGTTGTTAGGTTGACTCTCTGTGGATTCGACCCTGAACGTAATACTCGGATTTTATTTGCAACGTCCGCAGAATCCTATTTAGATGATATACTTGGGCGTGATCAATTTGGTTATTTGATTTGCCTTTATTCTTACTACATACGTGTCCTTCGATGCAGCCACACAACCTTCTATGTTCGATCGAATCACTTCCACACTAATGTGCATGATATAAGCACATTGTAAAGTCAATTCTCACCCTGATTAAAAATCAAACATCATTGAAACAACTTACCGAATTTTACGAACTAAAACACTGAACTGATGTTTTAATTAGTCTCACTTAACTTGACTTTTTTCCAAGGAATCATGGACAAAGTACATGGAAAAAAAAAGAAGAAGAATACGCAGTAGACAATCCAATCCTATGGTCCCCGAACAAAGTACCATCGAGAGGGCAAATAGCGATTGAATTTCTTCCATGGTTTCCATGTGCAAACAGACTATAATATGTATATACCATAAAATTGAACTCATTTATACACTGAATGGTGAACTCACCTTTACATCACAACAACATTTCAACACAAGCCCTCTTCAACCATTGACGTTAACAGTTCACTCCAATACTTAAACGACACCGCTCCAAAATCAAAACGTGGACGAAAAAAACCAGTAAGAGAAAAGGATGTTTTTCAGAAACTTAGGGAATACATCCTCATTTAGACATTCAATTCATAAAACAACACCGTACATTCAACAAAAATCTGTGATCATATACATTCACTTTCCTAAAATGTTATTGGACTCCATCACAAAGAGTTAAGTGAACTTCTCTCCATTTTAACCGAGTGATTTTACGGTCTCAGCAGTCTTCCATTTCATCATCGTCTACTATTTCTTCAATCTTCATCTTTTTCACTGCTTGAGCAGCATCATTCCTCGGTCCATTAGGGAGCTGAATCAATATATCAGATTTTTTCCCAGTGGCAGCATTGACAAGCCCTCCATTTTTCTCCACTCGGTAGCTTAGATCTTTCCCATCGAATGCAGCATCGACGTAGACTGTTGAATTCTCATCGATCTCCTCTTTCACTAGCATCTTGGATAACTCAGTTACCACTCTTTTCTCCAACCATCTTCTAATAGGTCTTGCACCATAAACCTGTAATGCAATTGTAACAAAATTTAACACAATCAATTGTCAAAAGTATTTCATTTCCACACACCAACAGTTCTACGACAATTTTTACAATGTTAGATCACCTAAAATGTACTACAAATAATTGTCCATGGTAAGTGAAATTAGCAACTGAAAAAACAAGTGTAACCCGCCACAACAAGATAAATACAAAAATCTACATAGTTGGTATCTTAACTCAGACCCTAGTCTAATCACCATGAAATGTCGGGTTGAAATACCAGAAGGTGACACTTACAGGGTCATAACTCTGAGCAAGTATGACATCTAACGCGGCCTCGGTAACGCCCAAGGCAATACCCATCTCAGCTAAACGGCCTGCTACATCTTTCAGTTGGTGACGACATACTTGCCTCAACTGCTCGTGTGACAAAGGATCAAACACTACGATCTCATCCAGCCGATTCAATAACTCAGGCTTAAACTGCTTCCTCACCTGTCACAAAAGATATATGTGAACAGTCGCGACTCAAATAAAGATGTAAACCAGCAAACAATGCTCAGAAAATTAGCAGCAAATAGGCTATTCTAACTTACCTCCTGCATGACCATATCGCGGGCCTTCTCCATTGTGCACTTGCCCATTAATCCTGATAAGAGATACTCTGCTCCTAGATTTGAGGTCATAATGATGACTGTATTAGTAAAATCAACGGTACGACCCTGACCATCTGTTAATCGTCCATCATCCAGCACTTGGAGCAAGGTATTGAACACAGTGGGATGAGCTTTTTCCACTTCGTCAAAAAGCACTACGCTGTAAGGGCGCCTCCTCACAGCTTCAGTGAGCTGTCCTCCCTCCTCGTGTCCAACATAACTGCACACACGGAACATCTTCAGCATTCACCACTTCAGACGTAAAACTATTAAGTTCCTAGACAAAAATTGGGCTACACAGGTCTACAAAAGGTGCAATCCACAATCTCATTATGGCAGATATTGTTTACTCGTAAAAGTATGATTTGTTCTTTTATCCTATTAATAGTTAAAGGGTCCTTACCCTGGTGGAGCACCAATCAACCGGGCAACAGAATGCTGTTCCATGTATTCGGACATGTCAATTCTGACCATCAACTTGTCATCATCAAAGAGCTGCTCAGCGAGAGCCTTAGCAAGTTCAGTTTTTCCAACACCAGTTGGTCCCAAGAAAAGGAATGAACCAGTTGGTTGTTGTGGCCTTCCCAACCCAGCTCTAGACCTTAATACAGCCTCAGCAACAGCTCTAACTGCATCATCCTGCCCAACCACTCTTTGGTGCAATCTATTAGCAAGACCAATCAATTTCTCTTTCTCATTCTGACCAAGCCTTGAGACAGGAATACCAGTCCAGCGACTGACTACTTCCGCGATTTGATCAGGTCCAACAGTCTCAGTTAACATTGTACTCTCATCTGTGCTACTCTCCAGATTTGCTATAGCAGCTTCCACTTCTTGGATAGCCCCATACCTAAGATCTGCTGCTCTAGCAAGATCATATCTCCTTTCAGCTTCTTGTAAAGCATACGTGAGTTCATCGCGCTTTTGTTTGAGCCTGCGAAGCTCGTCAACTCTTTCCTTCTCTTTCTTATACCTCATCGTCAAAGGCTGGAGTTTGTCCCTCAAATCATCAAGTTCTTTTCTCACCTGAAATAGTAATTCAGTTATTTGTCCGCATTTCCTATACACGTTCTAGAATTATAGGTCAAACCATTTCTAGGATGTAATACTTACTTCAACGAGTCGAGCTTTGCTAGCCTTGTCCTTTTCCTTCTCAAGTGCATGAAGTTCAACTTCTAGCTGAATCCTCTTTCTTTCAAGATTATCAATTTCTTCAGGTTGACTATCAAGTTGAACTCTTACATTTGCACAAGCCTCATCAACTAGGTCAATAGCCTTATCTGGCAAATGGCGACCTGAAAGTAAAAATTCACAGATTAGTAATCCCTATATGCACAAAATTATGGAAAACTGGCAAATGATACGCAAAATGACAGGAGCGATTCTCCATAGCAAGGGACAGAAAAAGCTTTAAAGAAAATTCGTATTAATAAAGAGCAAACACACATTCCCATCCAACCAATTAAGGTGAGTATGCATCAAGCATACTTCTATGAGTCTGAAACTACAAACCAAAGGTTAAAGGTTATCACCTTGAAAAGCACAAAGAAACAGAATATAACTTAATCATTCAAATGAAACATGATTCGGCTAAATTAGATATAAAACTAGATTCACACCCATCCTGCTTAGACATAAAGGAAAGGGACCATCTATTTACAATTTTAGTGAATTCCTTGACAACCACAATACAGGCTTGTGACGCATCACATTTCAACGTTAAATACATTACTATATTCCTGTAGTGGCATCTTTACTTGATTATTGATCAAAGGTGAAATTCATAAAATACACGACAATCCAAAAAAGGACATACCTGTAATGTACCGAGCCGAAAGCTGGGCCGCAACCACAAGAGCTCTGTCTTGAATTTTCACACCATGATGCCCTTCATACTTCTCCTTCAACCCACGAAGGATACTAATAGTGTCAGGAACACTAGGCTCAGCCACGTATACCTGCTGGAAACGCCTTTCAAATGCAGCATCCTTTTCCACATACTTCCTGTACTCCTCGAGAGTTGTTGCACCAATGCACCTTAATTGGCCCCTAGCAAGCATCGGCTTAAACAAATTCGCAGCATCCATAGACCCTTCAGTTCTACCAGCACCTAAAACCAAGTGAATCTCATCAATAAAAAGGATCACTTTCCCTTCTGCTTCTTCCACTTCCTTTAACACTGCCTTCAACCTCTCTTCAAATTCACCTCTATATTTTGCTCCAGCTATTAATGCTCCCATGTCCAATGCTATAAGTCTAACATCAGCCAAATTACTCGGGACATCGCCTCGAACAATTCTTTGTGCTAGTCCTTCAACTACTGCTGTTTTACCAACACCAGGCTCACCAATAAGCACCGGATTATTCTTTGTTCTCCTCGATAAAATCCGAATTACTCTTCGAATTTCTTCATCCCTACCAATCACAGGATCAAGTTTTCCTGCTTGTTCAACAAGATCACGACCATAAGTCTTAAGTGCTTGGAAATTAGTGTCCCCTGAAGCACTTTCTACCTTTTTACCCTCTTTTCCCCTAAGTTTCTCTACTTCTGATTTCACCCTTGCTGCACTAACCCCAGCTTCTTTTAAAAGATCACCAATTTGGGAATCTTCTAGAAGGCCTAAAATCAACTGATCAACTGCCAAATGGGTGTCGCCATGAGACTTCTGCAGCGATTGTGCTCGTCGGAGCACCTTAATCAGTGAAGTGCTAGGTGGGATTTCATCAGGTGCTGGTGTTTGAGAAGGGAATTTCTTCATGGCTTGTTTCAATACCCTTTCAACTGAATTAGCTGTTTCTTCACTACCAGCAGCATTCACAATTGCTTGCCGGAAAATACCATTGTGATTGGATATTAAGGCCACTGCCATATGTAAGGGTGTAAATTGAACATGCCCTGCTGATATAGCTAGTTCATGCGCCTCAGCAAGTGCCTCACTGGTCTTGTGGGTAAATTTTTCAGGATTCATGACTAATTATGTTTGTTTCAACGAACTGAAATAAAAGAACAGAATGTGAGGAATCATTTATTAGTAAAATTTGCCATAACATGAAACTTACCTAGAGAAAAACGGGAGAAACTAGATTGAGCACAGTGAGTCTAGTAAAATATATTTATAAGAAGTAATTTCTGACCTATAGCCACACCCATAGACACAATATAATTTTTCACATATGCAGTATACTTTTTTCAAAGAAGGATGTCCAACTAACGACCCTTCAATATGTGACTACACTGGAGCCACTTGGAATAAAGAGAATTGCAAAGTTAAAATGCCTAAATAGGATAAAAACAGAGCTTCGAATTCCCCTTAGAATTACTGGCTCCGCAATCATACTATCAAACCAACTGACTTACTTATGCAAACTAAAATCAAATAAAAATTGGACTCCGAAAACAGAACATAATGATCAATAGCAAAGCCAGTTATATTTTCCGAAGCAACTCAATCACGAAAAAAGGAGGTGGGTTCCATCAAACGCATCAATGGAATAGCAAGTACGCACACAATGCCACAAGAGTAAATCCACAAAAATAAACTTTGACCAGCAAAAAAATAAAAAATGAAAATCGAAGAGAAGAAAAATAAGCTCTATAGAGACATGCAAGCATACCTTAAACAAGAAATAGAATTTGTGAGAGCAGAAAAGAGAATTCCTTTTGATCTGTTCGGCAAAGTGCAGTACAATTTCAAGTGTTTGTTCGAATACGCAGAGAAGTGTGGAAGGAGATGGGTGCTTATGTTAACGAAACAGACAAGTCTGGAAGTTGAGAAGGCGAGCCTAGAAACTACTAGATCTTTTTGTTTTTTCCATAAGTGCCACGTGGCCATACAATGATTACGTGGAATATCAAGTGCGTCTCTGGTAACTACTAGACTGACCTGGGATAAATTTTACATAATTCACTTTGGGTCCCAGTCTTATTGCAAAAAGAATTTCATTTTCTTTTGAATTAGTTTTGGGGAAGTTACTCATCTGGTTTGCAATTTCTTTTTTAAGAGGAAGAAACACATTCAAAAAACATTTTTTACTCCATAAGCTACAATGTTACATATTTGAATCATGTGACACTTATGAGATACACTAAATTACTAAAAAATTCAAAAATATATTCAAAAAAGCTAAATAAATTTGAAAAATTTACATATGTATAGAGACATTACCATAAGCGCGAATATGCATATATTTTATGGTGTGAATAATTCTTCGATTAAGTAAAATTTTAAAAGTTGTGTTGTACATGGTTTGCGGAAAGGATAGTAAATAGTAGGGATGTATAGAAAAAATCGATAAATCGCACCAAATCTATAATTCGAGTCAAATCGAAAAAAAATCGAGTGTGGTTGGTTTGATTTGGTTTGGTATTGAAAATAAAAAACTGACCGTAATTGATTTGATTTTGTTTTAATTAAAAAAATCAAACTAAAACCAGACCAACCCGATAATATAGTTATACAATTTTACAAAATATTTTTTATATATAAAATATTTATTGTAATGTAATTTATAAATATTTCTTAAACTTTTTCACAATTTTATCTTTTAACGTATTATTTCAAGTTTGGATTTAGCATTCTTGAATGCCCATAAATGTAGTGTCATAAATAAAGTTCAAATCAATACTAATGCTAACAAAAGAAATTCAATTTAACACTAGAAATGACAATAGCGTTGGATATTTATTTTTTAGTTTTAAATTGGTTTATAATAAAAATACATAACTTACTTTATATTTTTCTTTAGTGCTTAGTTATGTAATTAATAGTACTTATTAGCTATACTTATTTTTGAATGACCTATATAGTATTTTTAGCTTATGTTAATTTTCATTATGGCTTATTAATTAGCAATATTTGCTTCATGCAGTTTTTATTATCTTTGTTATTGAATATTTAGTATAATGCTATAATTTATCTCATATTATTGTGTTATTTTCTTAGAAAATACATTATATAGTTGTATCTTAGTATGACTAAAGAAATATTTGAAGCACAAGTTACATACTTTTGTGTTATAAAGACTTTATCGGAGAAAACTCGAAAATCGAAAAACCCGAAAGAAAAAAGGAATTTTTACCTCTTATATCAAAGGTTAATACCTTATTTATTTAAATAAATACCATTTAAAAAAATTATATTCTATAGATACCTTCTAAGGTTTATAGCAAAATATTTAATTTTGGTAACCCCCTAGCCCTAAGCCACTAAATACACTAATCAGTTACACTTTTTCTTTCTCTCTCTACTTTGATACATCTCATTCTCTTCCCCCATCCCATTAAAATTTCTGATCTCCTCCTCTTCCTTCCACCGGATTTGTGCAAAGCCCACTTCAGAGCAGGTTCAATCTCTGCTTCAGACGATTTAATTCTGGTAACCTCCTAGTCCTAAGCCACTAAATACACTAATCAGTTACACTTTTTTCTTTCTCTCTCTACTTTGATACATCTCATTTTTTTCCCCATCCCATTAAATTTTTTGATCTCCTCCTCCTTCCACTGGATTTGTGCAAAGGCCACTTTAGAGCAGGTTCACTCTCTGCTTCAGTCGGATTAAAATCTATGGAACATTTAATCCGGTTGGTTTCTCACCAACAGCACCAGCCGCTGACATATAATAGATGCAGTGATTCTTAACTAGAAAATATCGACCCATCTTCATGGATGCACGTGGATAGTAGACTCTGGTTCAAGTCCATAACTACATTGTTCATGAAGTTATTTCATATATCCGGATGGCCCTATTTTGATTCTTTCAAAATCCTTAGCTCTTTTAATCCGGTTGGTTTCTTACTACCGGTTTCCGGTGAACGACGGATTCGCCAGAAATTAGGGTTTGTTCTTGAACAAAGACGATGGAGTTCGGGGCTGAGCAACTTGATTTTCTGTTAATATATTTTAATGTATTTTATGTATTTCATTGTATTCATTGTCTTTTTTTCGTTGTAATTCAATGTATCTCGTTGTATTTCATGTAGTTCATTATATTTACTGTCTTTTTTTCTCATTGTATTTTAATGTATCCCGTTGTATTCTATGTATTTCATTGTATTCACTATCTCTCTATATGCCATGAATGTATTCATAAGTTTTTTTTAATTAATATAATTTATATATTGTAACGATCCGACTGGTCGTTTTAAACTTTTGCACTTTGATCGCCAGTTCTCAGGCATGACTTGCCCCGTGTTATGTATTATGACTAATGTAGATCATTGGTTTTGGTTTTTAGAAAAAAATTGGAATGAATTTGAAAGAACAGTTTCAGTAGAAAGCTTAGAATTTGAAAGGTTTGACCGAGAGTTACCTTATTTGTATATGATCTCGGATCAGAGTTTTTATGATTTGGTTAGCTTCGTTAGATGATTTGTGACTTAGGACCGTGATCGGAAGTGCTTTTGGAGGTCTAGTGTAGAATTAGGCTTGAATTGGCGAAGTTAGTATTTTGGCGAATTCCGGTTAATAGGTGAGATTTTGTTCCGAGGATAGGAATGGAATCCCGAAAATTGTTGTAGCTTCGTTAAGTGATTTGGAATGTGTTTGTAAAGTTTCAGGTCATTCGGACGTCGTTTGGTTGGGTTTTTGATCGAATGCGTATTTTGGAAGTTTTGGAGAAACTTAGGCTTGAATCCGGTGAGAATCGATGATTTTAGTGTTGCTTGATGTGTTTTGATGATTGGAGCAAGTTTGAATGATGTTTTAGGATGGTTTGGCACTTTTGGTTGAGGTCCCGTGGGCCTCGGGGTGATTTCGGATGGTCATCGGGATGAATTTGGACTCGTTGCATTTCTGAAGATTGCTGGTATCTGGTATTTCCGCATTTGCGAAAAAGGGACAGCAGATGCGATTCCGCAGATGCGGTAAGGGAGTCGCAGGTGCGAATTCGTGGTCATGGGAGGACTTTCGCAGAAGTGGATGGTGGTCCGCATATGCGACGTCCGCAGAAGCGGATATGGATCTCAGAAGCGGTCCTCAGCACAATAGTGTAGTTTCGCAGAAGCGGAAGAAATACCGTAAAAGCGGTAAAGGTATCGCAGAAGCGGAAATAAAGTATGGGCAGAAGGATTTCAAAATAATATTTCATCCGCGAGCTTAGGGTATTTTCCTCCATTTTTGAGCAACCTTGAGAGCTTTTGGACAGAAATTGAAGAGGGTCTCGACTGGGATTGATTGTAAGTGAGTTTTATGATCTTAAAATACGATTTTTATGTGAAATTAACCTTGGAATTTATGAAAATTAAATCTAAAATTGAAGAACTAGGGCTTGAGTTTTTGGTATGTCAAATTGGGATTTGATGGGTCATTTAAGCTCGAATTTGATGGGTCATTTAAGCTCGGATTTGAGAGTTCTTATTATGTATGAACTCGTGAGAAGATAAGGAATCTACTAGTATGAAATTTTTTGAAATTTGAGAAGTGGGCCCGTGGCTCGGGTTTTGCTAATTTCGAGATTTTTAATATTTTTCGATTATTTTCGATTGGGTATTGTTCCATTGGCATATTGTGACGCATTCATTATGGTTTTGATTAGATTCGATGCGCGTGGAGGCCAATTTGAGGGGCAAAGGCATTGCGAGCCAGGGATTTCACCAGTTCGAGGTGAGTAATGATTGTGAATGATATCCTGAGGGTTTGAAACTCTGGACTGCACATTGTAGTGCTATATTGAGGTGACTCACACGCCGGATAGTGAGCGTGGGGTAGAGCACCGTTGGGGATTGTGACTTGGTCTGTCCCGATTGATGATTTTACCGCGTATTTGACTGGAATTTATTTGTTATTATCATGATTGGGGCTAATTGCCATATTTTGGGCTTAATGCTGATTACTTGAGTCCTTCATGGATTTTTATCACTCTTTCCTCACTATTTGATATACTACTTGAACTTAGTCTTGTTGATTATACTGTTTTACAACTCAACCACTTTAATTGAATTTTTGTGACTTAACTGGTATTCCATTGTTGTTTGGGCTGAGCACTACTATCTTATTGATGCCCGAGGGGCTTATGATGTTTTCTGGACTGAGGAGGCTTTCAGGCCTTGAGTGTGATGTGAGGAGGATTTCAGGCCTTGAGTGTGATGTGAGGAGGCTTTCAGTCCTCGAGTGTGATGTCAGGAGGCTTTCAAGCCTCGAGTGTGATGTGAGGAGGCTTTCAGGCCTCGAATGTGATGTGAGAAGGCTTTCAGGCCTTATGTTGATATAGCGCTTGGGCCGTAAAAGGCCCCTCTGGAGTTTGCACACCCATAGTGAGCGCGGGTACCCATGTGATATGAGAGTGAGCCCGAGGGGCTGATATTATGCTGAGTGACTGATACTGAGCCTGAGGGGCTGATACTGTTCTGAGAGATTGATATTGAGCCCGAGGGGCTGGTACTGTTTTGAGATATTGCCCGAGGGGCAAACTTTTATGTACTCATCTTGCATATTTACTCTACTTTTTACCTGTTATACTGTGGTATTTGTGCCCGAGGGGCGGATTTTCTGTGCTTATCGGCACTAACTATTTTGAAATTATTTTGTAACTGTTGAAAAGATCATTTTCAAAAGAGATTTAAATTGATCCAAGATATTTTCAAAGATTTCACAGTTTCACTGTTTTTCTCAAAGGATCGTACCCTGCTTCTATACAGTATGATGGTTTGCTTTACGCAATTTCTTACTGCTCAGTTGTTATTTACCTTTATTACTCACTGAGTTGGAGTACTCACTTTACTCCCTGCACCTCGTGTGCAGATGCAGGTATCTATTCACCCGGTAGCGGGTTTTGGCCGATCAGAGGCAGAGTTACATGTGTTAAGGAGGTGACTGCCAGCGTCCGCAGCACCATGTTTCTCTCTTTTGTTCATTATTCCGATTTTGTATATTTTAGGCCTTATAGTGGATATACATTTTGATAGATGCTAGTGACTTGTGACACCCCGATTAGGGTTGTGTTGGATTGTATTTCCGCTAATTAATATTATTAAGTAATATTTAAGCTGTTTATTTATGTTAAACTATTTTTGAAAAGACGAGTTGGGTTAGTTGGCTGGCCTCATCCTCACGAGAGGCGCCATCACGGCCAGTGTGGGGTTTGGGTCATGACAAGTTGGTATAGAGCCTAGGTTACTAGGTCTCACGAGTCATGAGCAGGTTTAGTAGAGTCTTGCGGATCGGTACGGAGATGTCTGTATTTATCCTCGAGAGGCTGCAGAACCTTTAGGAAAACTTCGCATTCTTGGAATTCTTATCGTGCGTCCTTTATTCAGCTTGAAAAGAAACTCTTGAAATTCCTTCCGCGCGTTCTTATGCGCGCATGAGCGCTTAGTATCTGATGTGCCTTGATGGCTTATGATTCCCCAATCAAGGGGCGAGATGTGATCTCTGTGAGTTTGATATTGGGCCAGTCTAGAGGACTTGAGGCCGGATCTTTGCCTATGGCTTGAGCACCGAGGTGCTGGTTGTGTGAACAAGTATTTTGAACTTATAAGTTCGGTATTGTCCCTATTAGTAGGAATGATGGCTGGATAACTACGTGAGGAGTATGTTAGTACTGCGAAATATATCTATATGACTTGGAAGTAACGAGGAAGACCTACTGGATGATAAATAAACTATTAAGTGTATGATTCCATTGTGATTGGATGTGTAGCTCTGAGTTATGGGCGCATGAAGAATCTTTTCGTGTCTCCTAGATGGGAGTGAAATAAATTTCATGTTGCGGTATGAGTTCAAACTCAGGAAGACTAAGTGACTGTGTAATGTGTATGATGGTGGAAGGTTACGAAAATATTATATTGAGGCGAAGCAGGTGGGTTATCCCCTGCGGAGTGTTCCAAAGTGGTGTGATCCTTATGTGTGTGTTAGAAGATCTCATGTGGAATGGAAGGGTACGTGTTGAAATTTGAAATTTTAGATTTGCTTAAGAGAGTGGTCTTGACTATTGCGGGGTTGAATGCGAGATTTGCAGAAGATTTACAGTACTGGATGATCTGTGTTTCACAAACTTATAAATGATTTGAGCTTAATCTTACTATGGTATTGTGGCATCAATAGAGTAAAAGTGTTATGAGATATTGAGTGTATCTTGATCTATGGCTTCGAGCCAAGTGGGGGAGTCTGCTGTGAGCAGTTGATTGCACGGTTAGGTACTATGTCGGTTCCAGTTTGGGGCAGGCGAGTAAATTAGCTATGGCTAGAATAAAGGAAAATTTTATCGAATGCTACATTATGCTTCATGGGGGAGAGAATCACAGGATGTCTTAAGTTGTTGATGGTTAAGAATACTAGGTGAATAGAGCAGGAAGTTGCTTGGTCGTATCGGGATGAGGATTTCATTTTGCGGCATCGGAGTGCCAATGAGGCACGTGTGGTTCTATTCTTTCAAGAATGGTTCTAATATGTTCAAGATCCTGCAGGAAATAATCGGGTATTTTAAGTTGCATGTATGGTTAGAAACTGTGTTTTCATTGGAAGAGGTTCAAATTTGTGGTATTTCTAGGTTAATTATGGGGTTCTATGTATCAGTATCAGGAAAGTAAAAGTAACGGATTCAGATACAAATTCGCAGGAAGTTCTTTAGATTAAAGTATTCGGGAGCATGATGTTTCTGGTAATATTTGAGAGAGTATTCGGCGGCTTATGGGTATTAGACAGTGAGGTCTTGTGCTTGGGTCTCGTGTAGTGAGCCTGAGTTGAGGAATTATGGTGCTACATCAAGAGGAAAGATTAAGTTGATGATGAAACAGAAGGAAATTTAGATGGATGGAGTATCTTGATAGTAGACCGAGTCGGTATGGTAAGGATATGATTAATTCTTTGTATGTGCTTGAGGTAAGGGGTGCTTACAGGTATTTTGCAGCAATGCTCATGGGTTTTGATGGCTTGCTTAGCTTGGTATAGTTAGAAGGATTCAGTCCTGGCAGTTTAATTTATGCAAACGGAATTGGGAGAGTTCTTGCTGATTTCTACCGTGGTTGAAGATGTGCATTTTCTACGAATATGAGAGAGATGGGATGTGTAATGATTTTTCTTCTAGATGGGATCAATGGAAGTTCTTGAGTAGTTGAGTGCGTAGATGTTTGTGGCTCGGAAGGGAGAGAAAATCTTTCCTATTATCCTTGGATGGTATGGCATATGCGGTATGTTGTGGAGGATCGAGATTTGTATGTACGAGGTTTCAGTTCAGTTCTGAAAAGAAGTTCATAAAACTCCTAGGCAGTAGGTAGCCTTAGATGATTAAGGAAAATGTATTGTTATTTGGAAGTGATTTGACGAGAGCATCGGTTTCAGAAAAAGAGCAATGTGATTAAGTTGATGGCACTTCAGTACTGTTGCGACACTTTCAGGCTGGATCGACTGTTGATATTCGAGTTGCTTGTATGGCACATGGGAATTTTAGAATACCTTTCGTGGAATGACTGGGTACTTGATATGTGATATGTATCCGGACAGCGAAATCTGGGATCAGGTATGGTGATTTGTGTGCTACATGGAATTAGAGACTGGAAGTTCTCATATCTAGGCTATGTTGTGATTCTAAATCATGTGTATCAGCACTACTTAGTGGCTGCCGAGATTTGGAGGCCCGAGTGGATCTTTCTTTGCTTGGTGCGTTAGATTTTGGATATGATATTGGGGTGTAAACTGGACATTTCTGTGTTGTGTTATTCTGGACTATTGCAATAAGATGGTGCGGTTGTCTATGTCGGGAAATGCCACGGAATGAGTGGCGATGTTCGACGGATTGTGTCCTATTGGGGATTTTCATATTTCGAAGACCAGCGGACGGCTGGGAAGGATTACCTTTCTTATTTGGGGTTTTGTGACGAGTGTCAGTGCTGAGTCTCCTCATATTGATTCAATCCCAATGGTGAGAGACTTCTCAGAGGCGTTTCTTGTGGCTGGCAGGTCGTCGGGCAAGGTTGTGGATTTCGGTGTTGATTTGGTGCGTTGCATCGTATCGTATAATTCGTATAGCACCGGCAGAGTTATAGAGGTGGAAGGAGCAGCTTCAGGTTTCCTTGATAAGGAGTTTGTTGGCAGGCCAATGGGGGGAGTGTTCTATCTTGAGTCAGCTTGGTTGACTCTGAATGGCATTGTTGAGGGAGGCATTAATTCGACCGTTGTTGAGCTTAACAGTTATTAGGGAGAGATCTATGAGTTACCTTTCTGTGTTGCGAGATGTTATGATTTGTTGGTTATAGGCACATATGGTGCGGTTCAATTGGGTTCTCTTAGTGGAATTCAAGCGGGAAGAGTAACCGGGCGTTGCTTAGTGAACGGTGTATCGGTGATGTCCTATCGGGTTATGTGGCGTGTGTTATTTGTTTCACTACGGATGTAATGATTTGCTTTGGTTCCATACATCAAATTTGTGCGTGGCTATCGATTTTGGAGCATAGTGACTTGAGGTGTTCCATGTGTAGCAGTGTTTGGATAGGATCGCGCATCGTAGCGAGGCTACATGGAGATATAACCTTTCAGGGAAGATTCATGTGTTCTAATTCTGCGATGTGAGATGGGGTCTCAGCTTTGTATTGTGATGGTACTGATGAGCTTGAGGTATAACTCTTTCGTTTGGGGTTCGGGCTTATTCGGAATAGAGATGTGAGGTTCTGATCTTGTGTATGATTTCGGAAAGTGAAATATAGTTCTATGGCTTATGGGCTAGATTGGATGGTGAAATTTCAGTTACAATGTGTTATCGGACCTACATGAGATAGGGTGATGTGGGATCACCCCCGGATATATGGATGGTAAGGTTATTCAGCGATTGGTTGGCTTTTAGAACAACTCTGGGTACGTTCGAGGACGAACGTGTGTTTAAGTGGGGGAGGATGTAATGACCCGACCGGTCGTTTTGAACGTTTACACTTTGATCGCCAGTTCTCAGGCATGACTTGCCCCGTGTTATGTATTATGACTAATGTAGATCGTTGGTTTTGATTTTCAGGAAAATTTAGAATGAATTTGAAAGAATAGTTTCAGTAGAAAGCTTAGAATTTGAAAGGTTTGACCGAGAGTTGACTTATTTGTATATGAACTCGGATCGGAGTTTTTATGATTTGGTTAGCTTCGTTAGATGATTTGTGACTTAGGAGCGTGATCGGAAGTGCTTTTGGAGGTCCGATGTAGAATTAGGCTTGAATTGGCGAAGTTAGTATTTTGGCAAATTCCGGTTGATAGGTGAGATTTTTATTCGAGGGTCGGAATGGAATTCCGAGAGTTGTTGTAGCTTCGTTAAGTGATTTGGGATGTGTTTGTAAAGTTTCAGGTCATTCGGACGTCGTTTGGTTGGGTTTTTGATCGAATGCGTATTTTGGAAGTTTTAAAGAAACTTAGGCTTGAATCCGGTGAGAATCGATGATTTTAGTGTTACTTGATGTGTTTTGATGATTGGAGCAAGTTTGAATGATGTTTTAGGATGGGTTGACCCTTTTGGTTGAGGTCCCGGGGGCCTCGGGGTGATTTCGGATGGCCATCGGGATGAAACTCGTTGCATTTCTGAAGATTGCTGGTATCTAGTATTTTCGCATCTGCGGAAAAGGGACCGCAGATGCGAATTCGTGGTCATGGGAGGACTTCCGTAGAAGCGGATGGTGGTCCGTGTATGCGGCGTCCGCAGAAGTGGATATGGACCGCAGAAGCGGTCCTGAGCACAATAGTGTAGTTCCACAGAAGCGGAAGAAATACCGCAGAAGCGGTAAAGGTATCGCAGAAGCGGAAATGAGGTCTGGGCAGAAGGATTTTAAAATAACATTTCATCCACGAGCTTAGGGTATTTTCCTTCATTTTTGAGCAACCTTGAGAACTTTTGGACGGAAATTGAAGAGGTCTCGACTGGGATTGATTGGAGGTGAGTTCTATGATCTTAAAATACGATTTTTATGTGAAATTAACCTTGGAATTTATGAAAATTAAGCCTAAAATTGAAGAACTAGGGCTTGAGTTTTTGGTATGTCAAATTGGGATTTGATGAGTCATTTGAGCTCGGATTTGAGAGTTCTTGGTATGTATGAACTCGTAAGAAGATAATGAATCTATTAGTGTGAAAATTTTTGAAATTTGAGAAGTGGTCCTGAGGCTCGGGTTTTGCTAATTTCGAGATTTTTAATATTTTTCAATTATTTTCGATTGGGTATTATTCCATTGGCATATTGTGACGCATTCATTATGGTTTTGATTAGATTTGACGCGCGTGGAGGCCAATTGGAGGGGCAAAGGAATCGCGAGCCAAGGGTTTCACTGGTTCGAGGTGAGTAATAATTGTAAATGATATCCTAAGGGTTTGAAACCCCGAATTGCACATCATAGTGCTATATTGAGGTGACTTGCACGCCGGATAGCGAATGTGGGGTAGAGCACCGTTGGGGATTGTGACTTGGTCCGTCCCAATTGATGATTTTACCGCGTATTTGACTGGAATTTATTTGTTATTATCATGATTGGGGCTGATTGCCATATTTTGGGCTTAATGCCAACTACTTGAGTCCTTCGTGGATTTTTATCACTCTTTCCTCACTATTTGATATATTATTTGAACTCAGTCCTGTTGATTATACTGTTTTACAATACAACCACTTTAATTGAATTTTTTTAGACTTAACTGGTATTCCACTGTTGTTTGGCCTGAGCACTACTATCTTATTGATGCCCGAGTTTCTTGATGTTTTCTGGACTGAGGAGGCTTTCAGACCTTGTGAGTGATGTGAAGAGGCTTTCAGGCCTCGAGTGTGATGTGAGGAGGATTTCAGGCCTCGAGTGTGATGTGAGGAGGCTTTCAGGCCTCGTGAGTGATGTGATGAGGCTTTCAGGCCTCGAGTGTGATGTAAGAAGGCTTTCTGGCCTCGAGTGTGATGTGAGGAGGTTTTTAGGCCTCGAGTGTGATGTGAAGAGGCTTTCAGGCCTCGAGTGTGATGTAAGAAAGCTTTCAGGCCTTATGTTCATATAGCGCTCGGGCCGTAAGAGGCCCCTCCGGAGTCTGCAAACCCACAGTGAGCGCGGGTACCCATGTGATATGAGAGTGATCCCGATGGGCTAACATTATGCTGAGTGACCGATACTGTTTTGAGCGATTGATATTGAGCCCAAGGGGCTGATACTTTTTTGAGATATTGCCCGAGGGGCGAACTTTTATGTGCTCAACTTGCATATTTACTTGCCTTTTTACCTGTTATACTGTGGTATTTGTGCCCGAGGGGTGGATTTTCTGTGCTTATCGGCACTAACTGTTTTGAAATTATTTCGTAACTATTGAAAAGATCATTTTCAAAAGAGATTTAAACTGAGCCAAGATATTTCCAAAGATTTCACAGTTTCATTGTTTTTCTCAAAGGATCGTACCCTGCTTCTATACAGCATGATGGTTTGCTTTACGTGATTTCTTACTGCTCAGTTGTTATTTACCTTTATTACTCATTGAGTTGGAGTACTCACTTTACTTCCTGCACCTCGTGTGCAGATGCAGGTATCTATTCACTCGGTAGCGGGTTTTGGCCGATCAGAGGCAGAGTTACATGTGTTAAGGAGGTGACTGCCAGCGTTCGCAACACCATGTTTCTCTCTTTTGTTCATTATTCTAGTTTTGTATATTTTATGCCTTGTGGTGGATATACATTCTGATATATACTCGTGACTTGTGACACCCCGATTAGGGCTGTGTTGGGTTATATTTCCCCTGATTAATATTATTAAGTCATATTTAAGCTGTTTATTTATATTTAACTATTTTTGAAAAGACGAGTTGGGTTAGTTGGCTGGCCTCGTCCTCACGAGAGGCACCATCACGACCAGTGCGTGGTTTGGGTCGTGACATGTATACAGATGTAATTCATTGTAATTCAATGTATCTCGTTGTATTCCATATAGTTTGTTGTATACACTGTCTTTTTTTCTCATTGAATTTCAATATATCCCGTTGTATTCTATGTATTTTATTGTATTCACTGTCTCGCTATATGCCATGAATGATTCTTAACTAGCAAATATCGACCCATCTTCGTGGATGCACATGGATAGTATTTTTCTCTGCAGATTGCTATGTCTTGGGGTATTTTTCGGTTGAGAATCTTTTTTATAAAAATATAAAATTTATGTGTTATAATTGAGTTTGTTGAGTTATATTAGGAGTCTATTATGTTAATTGATTCACTTTCCGTTTTAAAAACAGTGTAATCCCCTATTTCACGCCGTGAATACAGTCAAATACAGTCGAATACAATAATCTGTCGAGCTATAATTCCATATTTCACTCCATGAATACAGTCGAATATACTCGAATACAACAACTGATCAGCTGGGCTTCCCTGATCCACGCCTATTTTTGCTATTGTATGCTTGAATAAATAGCTTAAATACATCAAATACATCTTATAACCACATAAAAGGTATCTATAATCCGTAATATAGGAAATGGTATCTATAAATGACTAATTACTACTAAAAGATAGTGCTTTATGAAAATTACGAGATTGAAAAACCCAACTTTGTTGGTTAGGAAAATGACTTCTCAAGAGTATTCATCAATAATTTAGATATAATAAACATGAAGCCATAAACTTTCAAATCGACAGCCTTCCGAACCCACAAATTTCATAAAACTTTCAAAACCGCAAAATTTTGAACCCGTAAACTTTATAATTTCTAAACCCATAAACTTCCAAACACATAAACCTCCGAACTCATAATTTTAAAACGTGTAAAATTTTGAACCTTTAAA
>MU701754.1:28830-60699 GCA_026770625.1 Nicotiana glauca | reverse complement strand
GGGGGACAGGGGTTGTTGGGGGGGAGGTGAGGGGGTAGGGTGGGTGCTACAGAAAAACGAAAAAAACAGAAATTTGAAATTGTAAAAAACAATTAAGGTAAAAAAAATAATTTTTTTTTGCGGTGTGTGTGGAGGGGGGGAGGGGTGGAATGTGTTGACTGTGGGGTTTGAGGGTCCGGTGGGGTGGAGGGGTAGTACGATGGGTGGTAACGGAAAAACTGAAATTAAAAAAAAAAAAAAAAAGCCTGTTTTGGAGAGGGTGTGGGGTGGGGAAGGTTGAGAAGAAATTTTGGAAAATATTTTCCCTTTTCTTGATAAGTAAAATGAATTCATAAAGAAAATATTTTCCAAAACATTTAAGCCAATCAAACATGAGAAAATTAAAAAATATTTTCCTTCGTATCACTTCCTAGTTCAGTAATAAGCACCATCTTGAGAAAAATCTTGCAATTATCGAATTCTTCAATACAAAGGTGCGTGTATAATCATCCATCTTTTTAACATGGTTAGAATGGCTTAATGGAATAACGATTAGAAAAAATCTTTTGACACTTATACAAAGCGGCAATGTTTTAAAAGATAGGGCGTGAGTCGAGGCGTTTTATTTATGACAAGGTGGGACGTGAGGCGAGGCGTTTTACCTATGATAAGGCGAGGCGTAAGTCCTGAGACATGGGGCATAAGTCTCACGGATCTTTAAATTTTACTAATTTAAAGAATTTTAAAATAGTTTAAAATAAAAAATTATAAAAATTACATTAAAATCACAAAATTATAATAAATAATCTATTTAAAATATTTATAAATTATAATTCAACAATGAATATTACGAAAAGTATGACATATATCATAATATGCAAATTAGTTGCAACGTCGTTACAACTCAAACATAAAAAATAATGTGTTCGAGACTAAATCTTATATGTATCTCTTGAGGAGTGATGAATCTTGAAAGAATTTTGATATTTTTCTTAAATTACCCCTTTTGATTTAATATGCTTTCTATTTGAAAGAGAATTTATATAAAAACATAATTCACAATTTAAATATGATTCTCTATCATTGTTTATTTTTAAGTTTCAACAAGTTAATAAAGTGACACATAATTTACCATACAATACCATGATAACTAATTATTTGTAAATAGTTACTAGCTAATACTGAGCTATTAAGTTAATAAGTATTGTATCTCATATTATAAAAAAAATTATGGACTATTATATAGTAAAGACATAACAAAAGTTAATAAATAAATACTTTTTAAATGAAAGATTTATTAAAATTAACTATTATAGAAGTCTTAGTGGATAACGTGCAATAATTTTTATTTTAATTATGACATAAAATACTCTCAACTTAATGATTTATTATTAAGAAAAAAGTAATTTTGAATAGTCAACGATTGATTAAGAAAATTTGAGGATTTACAAGGTCAGTTACATACAATTGCATAAAGCTTTATTAGGCAAGCCCAGTACGCTGGGCGTTGGACGTGCCTGGGGCATAAGCCCTGATGGTCGATGCGTAAGTCTCACGAAACTAAGCCCCACACATAAGTTCAGGGGCATTTTACGAGTGCTCCGCCCCGGGGAGAACCCTGAGCGAGTCCCAATTCTGCCTTTTAAAACAGAGCATAGCAATGGTAAAATGTTACAGGAAAACAATTATTCCCCTGTATTATCCACTAAAAGATGGGTTGGATAATAAAAATTTTAGAAGTAATCAAATATGGATAAAAACCATATTATCTACTTTGAAAATGGATAACCAATGTATTTAACTTTTACACTTGTAAAGCTTCAAATTAAGGATTCCTCAAGTTTAGGTGACAATGAATTCTCTAAAATGTGATCATATTTAAGAAGTCATGAATAATATAAATATCCATATTATCCACCAGTAAAGCTATTTTTTTAAGCGTATTAAGTATGGTCGGATAATTTATCGTTTTTGTATTACCCATTTTCGACCCGTATCTAACCTGACCCCAAATATTTATACATCTTGAAAAGAGCCAAATAGATTACAAACACGTTCTTAATTAAGAATACCAACTATTTATAAACTTAGCTCGAATTTTATTTTTGGCACCTTTGATTCAGAACTCCCATAGCAAGAACAGCAGAATGATACCTTTTCCTATAGCTGCTAAAAAAGGGATCACAAGATATTAACGGATAAGCAAAGAGTGCCCTCATCAATGTGTCACCCTCGTCTAACTGAAGAGAAGATGCTCCTAGAGTCAACAGACACATGGAAACCTCAATCATCCCAGATTACAGAAGCTCAAGCTGCTATGTTGGTTCTTTGAGGCCAGAATGAAATCAAGCTTACCAGGTTTTAGTAAAGCAATTTCACATTACATTTTAAGGAGACCATTTTTAGAAGGCAAACTAAAAGAACAGAGACTGAAGGGAGCGGGTGGATCATGCTTTTACTCCTCTCCTTGCCTCTTTGGTATGGTTATAGAGTAACTTCTGAATCGAACGAACCAGGTAAAAAAACTGCTGAACAGGTAAGAAAAGACAAACAGCAAGCTACTAAGTTTCAAGCTTCATCTATAAATAGGTAGCTGATAAGAAACCAGGTTATATCCATCTTAAAAAACTATTCCAACATATTTGGGGAAAAAAAGGTAACATCAGTTCTGCTACGGCTCTTCAGCAATTTCAGCATAAGAAAGACATCTGAAAGTATAAATCTAAGATAGGTTGGTGATGTATAATTGAACAAAGATAGGTTGGTGATGTATAATTGAACAACATTCAGGCACTTGATGCCTCTTTCCATCCTGCGACAATCTTCTGTGCAGATTTGCCTGGCAAATACAAAACCAAATCAAGAAAGGTTGCAAATACATTTCAAACTTTAATCTGAAAAATTTACAAGGTGCACGCGCAGTTCTGTGAAAACTAGAAAAGTAGTTCTCTTATAGATGAGATCTAGCACTCAAGATTTAAAGGAACTCTAGTTAAAAGTGGATAAAATATGTACACCTTGAAGAAAAAGAAGCATCAGGATTTCACCATCGTTCTTAACTCTGGTACAGAACCATATTAGCTATGGATAGAGATATTATAATACAGATATACCACTATAATTATGCTAGAACCAATATTATGATTCATTAAGTGAGGTAATTCTACTACTACAACCACCAAACCACTTGACCACTATGCAGCCATCAATATCAAGTTATCAAAAAGTTCTTCAAGTTTTTACTTTGCAATTTTATCATCAATGGATCTTTGGAATGGCAAAAATCTACTGCAACCAGTCTACAAATATCACCAAAAACTCCTAAACTTGACCTAGTTCAATTGCTACAGCTAAACGTCAGCAACCATGCATAAACTCCAGTAATCATTTTTTTGAGATGGTAACATATAAAACTCCAGTGATCCTTTAACAAAAAAATAGAACATTCAGCATAAAAGCTGTCAATGGATGCAATAAAATTCTGATTTAGTAGAGCTGAAGAAAAAAGATGATTGGGGCAAAAAATGCTCTCAAGAGTAGAGACATTTATATTAGGCAGCCCGGTGCACTCAGCATGTTATATATCCATCACAAAAGAAGCCTTGACATCTTATCACAGAAGTAGCATGTCATACAGGGAGCTTAAAATGGTTCACATCCAACACTCACCTGTCTCAGATTCCATGCAATTACATTTTAGTCTTCCTCACTGTCATAAACAATTGCCATTCTCCGATGAGTTGTCGTCTTCCTTGGAGGAGATTCTTCATCCGACTCAATCCCTTTCCGCTTACTTGGTGCTGATTCCCTAGCATTTTGCCTAGGCTCCTGGTGAGTTTTGACAAAAACAAGAAAGAAAAGTGAGAGATATGAAGTAAATGATTTTAACAATCAAATTTCAGATAATTGAATTCTTCAAACTGCATGGCATCAAAACCTTAGTTAAAGATTTAGCATACAAAACAGTGTTAAATCAGCACAGAACCCAGATTTATAACCATAGGGAACTCCAAAAGGGAACTAGAAGGTCCCCGTCAAAAGCATATTTCTGTGATCCATCACATTTGTACCGGTAATACATTAACGGGGGGATGTTCTGGTTCTGAAGGTTGAAGTATTAGATTGATTTCGCTGTAATCTATGTTCCTTCAATCTTCCCTCTTGAGTAATCAAATTTTACCCGGAGTTCCCCTGATTGTTGCATTTGTTGAATCTCAGCAGGACTGATCACCAAACATGACAACCATTATTATCATGCTCGGAAGAATCAAACTTCAGAAGGGAAATTAAACAAAGGCTGCACAGAAAGAGAGTGAAACATATAAAAGGCAGTAAAAATATTACTACATAGTACCATAAATGTTTTTCCATCTTCCAATTTATAAATTCATTGATTTCATTTTGTTATTGAAAAGATCTCTTTTCATTTTTTTTTGATAAGGTAAATAACTTTTTTGATTAGAAATTAGATTCCATTTCTCCTCCATTATGCTTATCTCCCCCTTGTTTCATCCTTTGATGTCGCTGATGCTGCCTCGGCATGACCATAGGAGCACGGAACACTGAAGCATCTTCTTCTGGCTCTCACATGACCATCAACAGTCATTGCAGAAATCTTTGCTAATCATACTGAGATTATTTGGAAAGAGGGAAGAGGAGAGATTGGGCAAATTTATGTGCTGACAAGGAAACTGCCACTGATTGCAGTTTTTGGATTAGGTAAATGGATGCAACAATTTGGTAAGTTGGAGATGGTGGCAATCCGCAAGCAGTATATACAAAGAACAGGGATCATATTTGGTAGGTGAGCACAGAATTTGGATTTAAGCGATTTTTGAGTAGCACTCCAACCGAAACATCCTTTCAACTTCAAGAACTTCTCCTATACATGGAACTTGATAAATTTTTCACTTTTTAAAAAAGGAGGAAATTAGAGACAATTTCATAGAAAACCACACCAAATAAACTACCTAAATAAAAAGTCTACAGCCAGCCCCAAATTTGAACGCATTAAATATTAAGAGATGAGCTCAAGTATTCTGCCTTATCAAATAATATGAGCTGAACTAACCCGGACATCAACATAGCCAACTCGTTTTCGTTTACCCATTTGTTTTAAGTCATATTTTTTCCTGAGCAGGTAAATTTTTTAACTCCAACATTATGTATAATCTATGTTGATTTATTGATATTCCACGCCTCAAATAACTAGGCATTGCACATGACTCCACTAACTTCTCGCAAATGGATATTTGCACCGGCTGGCACTGACAACAATATACACTTTGCTTTGATTTCACCAACTTCTCCACGGAACTGATATATCTAATTTACTATTGTTCCATCCAGCGTCTCAAAAACTTCATACCCAAGCATTAGGCCGTAGTCTGATAGTTGAAGTGACACCAAACTCATACAAGTAAAATTAGCTGACTTCTAGGAGTGGAATGGTTTAGAAACATCGAGTGGAAAACTATCTATTACCTAGAGGCTACTATACCTGATCTCGTATATAGTTCTCTAAAAACCAATTATTTTCCAGAAAAATGTGCCTTCGCATTTAATACAGACAGCTTTAGAAACAGGCCATAAAGGCCTCGTTGCATGTGCACAAGCAACGGCAAAAAATTGCAACACCAGGAACACCTCATGAGATATTCATATCTCATAAGTGATGAAAACGCTTGCATCCATCGTCCAATATTCTTCCTCCCTTGCTAACAAATTTACCTACAATTGCCAATAAAAGGAAATTGCTGCAAAACTGGACAATTCTTCTTTCTCCATCAAAACCCCTATCATATCATTCCTTCAAGGAAACTAAATGAAGAGGACATTTATTGTGTCGATAACTCAGGCATCTTAGATGCATTAACAGATCTGGTTTGGTTAATACCACATAGACACTTAAGTTTCAACTCTGAAGCACCAGAAAACCATTTTCTTCTGCCATTGGAATAGCGCCTAGGAAGATACAACTCATCATTCAATTTGTTCCCATTTTTCTTGCATTGTCCTCTTCCGAGCGAACGTAACATTATGACCTTTGACCAAGATTTTAGTGTTTAAAAAGAAAGTCTTCTTCATGAAAAATGTTGATGTATAAAAATTGCCGGCCTTGTTTAGTTGCTTCATTTGAATCGTGATACAATTTCTCATTCTAACGACATCTAGGGTTAACGAATCCAACAGCTCGTCATGAGACCACATGGTAATATATCCCTCATTTCCATGCGCAATAATAACCACGAACAAAATTCGCTACAGCAGCTATTTATGGTATCAAGCTGCACTATTGCTTCAAAACTTGATCCCTTTTCCATTAAAGTTCTACCGTTAAAAAAGGCAGTGAACAGCTGGCATCTATAACAGAGCATGTTTATAGTCCATAATAACTCTGCAGACCAATTTTAATTAATTAAGCCTCAATGCAAAACTAGTCCCAAGTCGGCTATACAAATCCTTTATATCCATTTCGGTCTAATCAGGCCCTATTAAGAGGATTCATAATAGTCGAAGTTTTCCTACACTGGCCGTCTACTTACCATAATCCTCTTTTCCCTGAGATTGGGACCAGCCAATCTTTGCAAAGCTCATGTAAGCAGAATTAGTCCATATATAGCTCTATCAATAAATAAGTTTCCATTTGTTGACCAACAGGAATCCAGTGAAAATAAATACCAGCGCAATCATTGATATACTCGGAAGACCCATTTTGGGAGGCAGTGCGTCTTGGAGAGCATAGTGTGTATACAAACACTTGATTAAATGCTTGATATGGTTCTCTTTTCTCTTTCTTTTTTTGTTGGTAAGAGTAATATCCAAGCCAACTTGTGTATGCCTCAACTAAGCTATCGGGTGCCTGCTATACACCAAGGCTAAGGCTGATAGGAAGAGTCACCTAGAGTCAGGCCCTGCGGGGTTTCGAACCTCGGTTCCCGAAGTTGTTCCTCCAGGTCTCCAGCCCTTCTATCGTTAAGCCATCCCTTAGTTATGTTTGCTACAATTATTCTATGGCGCACTTTTATTGTTTATTAGCAAAATAAACTTCAAATTGAAATTCCACATGTTAAATTAGCAAGGCAACAGAGAATTTCTTCTAAATCTCTACCAAAAATTGCTTTTTAAGCACATGAATAAGTGTTCTTTTAATCTAAAAGTACTGATCGCTGTTAACCTAACACAATTATTAGTAAAAGGGCAGCCGGGTGCACTAAGCACCACTATGCGCGGGTCCCGGGAAGGGCCAGACCACAATGGTCTATTATACGCAACCTTACCATGCATTTCTGAATCTAACACAATTATTAGTATTTTCTAAAAATTTGAAGATTGGAAGAATAAGGTAGATAAGGTAATTATCTCTTCCAAAATTCAAGCTGGCAGCTTTGTAGCTTTTGTCCTGCTCCTTCAGATATTTAATTTAATACGACATAACAAGTTTCACACTTCAGACAATCTTATCTCAAAAATTACTACACGGTCAACACAAAATATCCAGATATTGCAGTTGATAGCTTGTAGTGCCACCAATTTACTGCACAAGGGATACAGCAAGAAGCCCACGTGGCCTTCAAAGTCTCATTAGCATATCTAGGAAACATTAGGTCAATATCTTGCTAAGCCACTCCAGCATCTATAAGGAATCCTTACCCTGATTAACATGTTTATAAAAACTTTCCTCTAAATATTTTACTGAGCAAACATCTGACTCGGCTGCCCAGGAAAATGGCACGCAAAGTCAAACACTATATGCATCTGGTTGAACCATCTCACTGATTTATACGAGAAGGCCTATGTGTCTGGAAAGATTACAGCAGTTCTGGCACGACAGTTTACAAACTAGCAGATTGAGAAATACCACTCAAAAGTATAGAGAACTTTCCAGTAAAAGTTTAAACTTCTCACAATTACCTATTTATTAAATGCAATACATGATAAAAAAGGTTCAGATGGGAACTTTCCAGTAAAAGTTTAAACTTCTCACAATTACCTATTTATTAAATGCAATACATGATAAAAAAGGTTCAGATGGGATTTACTGGACAATGAAGATCAGTTTCCTACCTCAGCCTCCTCTTCTGACTCTTCATATGCTTCTTCCTCCTCACCCTGATCACGCTCTTCCTCTTCTTCATATTCCTGCTCCTCCTGCACATCCCTTCTACGTGGGGGAGACCTCTCTTCTTCCTCTTCCTCCTCTTCAGTTTCATACTCAGACTCCTCTTTCTCGCTATCTTCAAAATCAATAGGGCGCCGAGAATGTTTTGAAGCAGACAATGATGTTTGTCTTGGAATATCTTTCTGACCAAGGGGAAAATCTTCACGTTAGCTGAAAAAATTAGCAAAGAAAATAAGGGGACATTCTTTAATTCTACGAGACTTCTGCACCTTTTTCGCATTAATAATTCGTTTCTCAGCTTGAGCTTCCATTTCTAGATCTTCTTCAAAGCGACGTCGAGCAGCAGACCGTCGAGAGTCATAGTAATCAGTATCCTCTTCCTGATCATGAGAGAAAATTCCAATAGGCAGATATCAAGATAAGATCAGAGTGGCAATTCTTCTCAGGAATGCCGAGTAGTTCAACTAACGTCTCCCACAAGGCAACACACCCATATAAACACTGAATGATGTGAACATATAATTCATCCACTTCAAAGAAAGCAGGGATCAGGAGGTTTCTATGCAGAATGCCACTGTATAATGCTTCCTACAACATGCATGGTAGATGAAAATAAGAAAACCTTACCTCCTCAAGAGCATCCTCTAAGAAACCAGGAGAGAGTTGGCGCTCCCTACGTACAGCAGGCATGTATTTACGGTTGACCTTCTCCTTTTTCCGGTTGAGGATTACATTTGCTCTGATTGTTTGGCTTTCAGCCTTCATAGACAAAGGAATGTCAAAGTCAACTTACCAGCTATAACATAACAAAAGTAAAACATAATCCATTACTAATCAATTTTACCTTCTCCTTTTGCTCTTTCTCCCTCTCAGGGTCAATGTCAGTGAAACAGTTCTTCACTTTGTATACCTTCTTATGACGTGAATCAACAAGGGCAGTCAATAGACGGTGAGAGTTTGATGTCAAGGATGAAGGCATAAACCTCATCTTTCTTAAAATTCTCCCTTGTGATTGTAGTATTCCCTGCGAGTTAGGTGTTTATACTAAGGATCACTGGGTAATAAACATCATAAATTACCTTTTGCATCGAAGACAAAAAGGTAAACTGTATTCAATCTAATATGATCATCAAAGATCAATTGCAGCAAATGCTTATATTTGCATGTCATAGGCGCCAACCTAATCTCAATGAGTATGTAGGCTGTTCTCACACTTAATACTAACTCACTGGAATTGGAATAGCCTTTAGCTTCTGATTCACTTGATCTTTAATAGGATAAAGCAATAGCAAAAATATAAAAGAACCAATTAATAACTAGCAAATGAACACCATAGCTAGCCAAAACATCTAAATGGTAGTCTTCAATCTTCATTGAAAATAAAGTAACGTGATGGGGCCAGTGATAACACCTTAAAAGTACAACAGCACCAAGAAGTAACTCTTGTTTGTGGAATGCAGGAGAAGACAGGACTATAATCCATGGACAAAGGAATTAAATTAAAATGGGATATCCAGTCTGTAGCTCAATTGGGCATTCAATTTGAAATATGAGAAAATTTTACTACTCAAATTCCCTTGGCACAGTTCCATCTTTTGTGTTCAAAAGTTGCATCAAGTACTTTAACCAATTGAACTAACGTTGTATTTTCGCCATAAATTTGACGATGGTCATCAAAATTCAACATGTTTCTTAAAGACCTTTCAATAGTCAGGCAACATCCATCATATTTCCCTGGAGAAACTTGCAGCAATTTCAGGCCTTTTCCTATACGAAAAGTACAGCAAATAATGGAAGGAAAAAATATTAAAAGTGTTGACCCAGAAAAAGTACCCCCTTCCATCCTTTTCACATCACAGTATGTGAATTACAAAGTTTAAGATGTTACTTTGACATATAAATTAAACATTTTACCCACATTGATTGAGGGAATGGGCTGTAATTTCCTCATATGGACAGTCCTCATCTCACAGCTAGCTTTTGAGATTGAGTTAGGCAAAGGTCAATCTTCTTTACATGGTACCTAAACGTAACCATGCTGTTGTGTTTCTCAATACTGCACCCCAAGTTTTTTATTGACCGAGAAAACCCAAAGGGACAGTGATGCACGTATTAAAACTCGGCAGCTAATTGACCATGCAAACCCGAAGCGATAGTGATGCACGGTTTAAAACTCGTGTGACAATGAGCCTGCCCTACCCTTCTCCACTTAAATACTAGGACTATGACAGGGTTCAAAACCATGATGTGTGCCTAACCTACAAATCACGCGCTGCTCTTACCACTAGACCAAAGACTTAGGGGAATAGTGAAGCTCCATGTAATGTTATACTCACTCCAGATGTCCAATCTTGGCCAGCAACGAGGTGCTGGAGTGTTCCACGTTAAATTGTTGTCTCCTTGCATGAACTTGGACAGTTTTCACTTCATGAGCTAGCTTTTAAGGTTGAGTTCCCCAAGGTACAATTTCTTTACATATTAGTTGGTACTGAAAGAAGTATTAATGTATTGGCTTGGTAGCAATAGACTTGAGCCTTGGGGTTTGCTCCCTTTCAAGCTCTCAAGTTCGAAATCCACTGAGTGCAAACAATTTCTGAGGGCCATCGGACTGGGTAAAACCTAAATTAACCATGGTGCACTTGCAGAAAACTCCTTGCCGAGGGCCTGTACACCCCCGGGATTAGTCGGGGCTCTTAGAGACTCGGACACCCGGTGCAAATCAAAAAAAAAGAAAAAAAGAAAAAAAAAGTTTTAATGTATTGTGATTTGGGAGGGAGCTAGTTTGATAGAGAAAAAAATTACTATCATAGTTTTAAAATTTGAATAGTTAAATGGAATTTCTCAAAGTCGTGTAAGATGTATAGAAGAAAAAAATAATTGAATGGTATCCAACACATCCCAAAATAGAAAAAGCCCATAAATTGGGAAGGAAGGAAACAGATGGAGACATGCAGCCAAGCTTCCACCAAAAGGGATAAAAATCACAGGTTTAGGAAGGAGACTGATCTGGCAAAAAAGTAAAGAGGAAAGGAGCCTTCCGATCCGATGGTGAAGGAAAGATAAGCAATCTGGGATGGAAAGAATCTGCGGACGGATTAAGAGACAATCAGGTAGGGAAGAGAGAACGAGGACGAGGAAAGTCGGGAAGGTGATCAGAACTGGGGTTGAGGAAAGTCACCTGAGTAGGACAGTACAGCAGAATAGAGCGGGGAAAAGATGGTTACTGTCTGTTGCTAGGTTTGACAGGAGGAGGAAGGAGAGAGATGGGCAGAGAGTGTTTGCTAATCTTGTTTATGCTGGAGGAATAAATATTCATTTTGATTTTAAACCTCACAATCTACTTACAACTCCCCACCAGCAACGAGGTATGGGAGTGTTCCACATAAAATTGTTGTCTCCTTCTATGAACTTGGACAGTTTTCACTTCATGAGCTAGGTTTTAAGGTTGAGTTCCCCAACGTACATTTTCTTTACATATTAGTTGATATTGAAAGAAGTATTAATGTATTGGGATTTGGGTGGGAGTTAGTTTGATAGAGAAAAAAATTACTATCATAGTTTTAAAATTTGAATAGTTAAATGGCTGTAAATTCCTCAAAGTCGTGTAAGATATATAGAAGAAAAAAATAATTGAATGGTATCCAACACATCCCAAAATAGAAAAAGCCCATAAATTGGGAAGGAATGAAACGGATGGGGACATGCAGCCAAGCTTCCACTAAAAGGGATAAAAATCACAAGTTTAGGGAGGAGACTGATATGGCAAAAAAGTAAAGAGGAAAGGAGCCTTCCGATCCAATGATGAAGGAAAGATAAGCAATCTGGGATGGAAAGAATCTGCGGACGGATTAAGAGACAACCAGGTAGGGAAGAGAGAACGAGGACGAGGAAAGTCGGGAAGGTGATCAGAACTGGAGTTGAGGAAAGTCACCTGAGTAGGACCAGTACAACAGAATAGAGCGGGGAAAAGATGGTTACTGTCTGTTGCTAGGTTTGACAGAAGGAGGAAGGAGAGCGATGGGCAGAGAGTGCTTGCTAATCTTGTTTATGCTAGAGAAATAAATATTCATTTTGATTTTAAACCTCACAATCTACTTACAACTCCCCACCAGCAACGAGATGTTGGCGTGTTCCACATTAAATTGCTGTCTCCATCTATGAACTTGGACAGTTTTCACTTCATGAGCTAGCTTTTAAAGTTGAGTTCCCAACGTACATTTTCTTTACACATTAGTTGGTATTGAAAGAAGTATTAATGTATTGCGATTTCGGTGGGAGTTAGTTTGATAGAGAAAAAAATTACTATCATAGTTTTAAAATTTGAATAGTTAAATGGCTGTAAATTCCTCAAAGTCGTGTAAGATGTATAGAAGAAAAAAATAATTGAATGGTATCCAACACATCCCAAAATAGAAAAAGCCCATAAATTGGGAAGGAATGAAACGGATAGAGACATGCAGCCAAGCTTCCACCAAAAGGGATAAAAATCACAGGTTTAGGGAGGAGACTGATCTGGCAAAAAAGTAAAGAGGAAAGGAGCCTTCCGATCCGATGGTGAAGGAAAGATACGCAATCTGGGATGGAAAGAATCTGTGGACGGATAAAGAGACAACCAGGTAGGGAAGAGAGAACGGGGACAAGGAAAGTCGGGAAGGTGATCAGAACTGGGGTTGAGGAAAGTCACCTGAATAGGACCAGTACAACAGAATAGAGCGGGGAAAAGATGGTTACTGTCTGCTGCTAGGTTTGACAGGAGGAAGAAGGAGAGAGATGGGCAGAGAGTGTTTGCTAACCTTGTTTATGCTAGAGGAATAAATATTCATTTTGATTTTAAACCTCACAATCTACTTACAACTCCCCACCAGCAACGAGGTGTTGGAGTGTTCCACATTAAATTGTTGTCTCCTTCTATAAACTTGGACAGTTTTCACTTCATGAGCTAGCTTTAAGGTTGAGTTCCCCAACATACATTTTCTTTACATATTAGTTGGTACTGAAAGAAGTATTAATGTATTGGGATTTGGGTGGGAGTTAGTTTGATAGAGAAAAAAATTACTATCATAGCTTTAAAATTTGAATAGTTAAATGGTTGTAAATTCCTCAAAGTCGTGTAAGATGTATAGAAATAAAAATAATTGAATGGTATCCAACACATCCCAAAATAGAAAACACCCATAAATTGGGAAGGAATGAAACAGATGGAAACATGCAGCCAAGCTTCCACCAAAAGGGACAAAAATCACAGGTTTAGGGAGGAGACTGATCTGGGCAAAAAGTAAAGAGGAAAGGAGCCTTCCGATCCGATGGTGAAGGAAAGATACGCAATCTGGGATGGAAAGAATCTGCAGACGGATAACGAGACAACCAGGTAGGGAAGAGAGAATGGGGACGAGGAAAGTCGGGAAGGTGATCAGAACTGGGGTTGAGGAAAGTCACCTGAATAGGACCAGTACAGCAGAATAGAGCGGGGAATAGATGGTTACTGCCTGCTGCTAGGTTTGACAGGAGGAGGAAGGAGAAAGATGGGCAGAGAGTGTTTGCTAACCTTGTTTATGCTAGAGGAATAAATATTCATTTTGATTTTAAACCTCACAATCTACTTACAACTCCCCACCAGCAACGAGGTGTTGGAGTGTTCCACATTAAATTGTTGTCTCCTTCTATAAACTTGGACAGTTTTCACTTCATGAGCTAGCTTTAAGGTTGAGTTCCCCAACATACATTTTCTTTACATATTAGTTGGTACTGAAAGAAGTATTAATGTATTGGGATTTGGGTGGGAGTTAGTTTGATAGAGAAAAAAATTACTATCATAGCTTTAAAATTTGAATAGTTAAATGGTTGTAAATTCCTCAAAGTCGTGTAAGATGTATAGAAATAAAAATAATTGAATGGTATCCAACACATCCCAAAATAGAAAACACCCATAAATTGGGAAGGAATGAAACAGATGGAAACATGCAGCCAAGCTTCCACCAAAAGGGACAAAAATCACAGGTTTAGGGAGGAGACTGATCTGGGCAAAAAGTAAAGAGGAAAGGAGCCTTCCGATCCGATGGTGAAGGAAAGATACGCAATCTGGGATGGAAAGAATCTGCAGACGGATAACGAGACAACCAGGTAGGGAAGAGAGAATGGGGACGAGGAAAGTCGGGAAGGTGATCAGAACTGGGGTTGAGGAAAGTCACCTGAATAGGACCAGTACAGCAGAATAGAGCGGGGAATAGATGGTTACTGCCTGCTGCTAGGTTTGACAGGAGGAGGAAGGAGAAAGATGGGCAGAGAGTGTTTGCTAACCTTGTTTATGCTAGAGGAATAAATATTCATTTTGATTTTAAACCTCACAATCTACTTACAACTCCCCACCCACCCCCCAAGCAAGACGGTCCAGAATTCAGATATGAGTCAATTACTAATCCTATTATTTATGAAGCCCAGAGTACAATTTCCTAACTAATACGGAGTAAAAATTACTACTCCTGCGTATTTTAATCTCCTACAAAACATCCACCGATTAAACAACCTGCAAGAACCTCATCGGGCTAAACTATTACAAGTTCTTCTTTCTTTTTGTGAAGCTGTGAGTGTATATGTTCCCTGAAATTCCCATCCCACGTTACTAGGATTGTGCATCACATATGACAAGTGACAACAGACATGAGATTTCACCTTTCCATGTCTAAGAAACAGGTGTGCTTGATCATGCTGCGCATCTTGCACAGACATGTCCAGAACTTCATTTCCAATCATTAATTGTACACTGCCATCAGACCATTCCACAAAGCGTGCATTGCTTTCTACCTACATATAGAAACATTCATTCGGTCAGTACGAAGAAATGCTAAATGAATGAGAAATTTTCTCATTGATCTTTGAATCCAAACTCACATGCAATATTAAAGTGATCACAAAGTTACACCAATGAGATAAATAACGAACAAGCTGTCCAGCCATTTGAGTTATTCCAAAATACATATCAGCAATATTTGACAGCACAGTAAAAATATTAAAGCCAAGATAGCCTACTAATTTTTTTAGAAGATAAAAAACACAACCTATTAAATAATTACCTCCTTTTCTTGATTTCATGTTCATTTGATGTACCTTATGTCTTCTGTTTCTTTTCTTCTTTTTTTCCCTTTTCCCTTTTCCCGTGTCATTATTCATCTTCCCTTCCACTAACATTTTAATTGTTTTAATTATGTGGAATAAACTTCAGAAAAACAAAATTTCCCTTTTTCGTAAAAGAAAAAATACCAGCCAACACCATGCGGATGAGCTTAACTTACAGAAATATCTAATGAATCAAGCTATGCAACATAAACAAGCGTAAAGTTGCTTATTTCATCAGGACACCCAGAGACATGATCTGATTTTCTGAAACCACACCACAGCATATAAATATAACGAAGTTTATTCAAAGATTCACTTGCATATTTTGCCAAGGTTTTTAACTTCCCTCCATCAGAAAATGTTATTAACTAAACTAATTTGCTTATTAGTTGCAGATTCTTCTGTCACAGAAACGTCATCCTCTGGTCTGTTTTCTTTTTTCCCTTTCCCTTGTCATTATTCATGTTTCCTTCTCCCCAATTGTTTGATTCAGTTCCTATAATCAAGGAATAACACCGCTATGATTTTCCATTGCTTTAATTAGGTGAATAGACTTTTTTAATGAGGTGAATTACGTAAAAACCCTTCAGAGCTACAAAATTTTCCCTTTTTCTTAAAGAAATATGTCCCCTATCAGCATCAGACAACGCCATGCCAACGATCTTAAAAGCTTAAATTAATATCTGATGAATCAAAGCATGTGCAAAAGGTGAAAAAGAATAAACTTGCTTATTTCATAAGAAAATCAGAGATAGAGCTGCTTTTCTGATCCATGCCAGGCATACAGATACAACCAAGTTAATTAAAATTCACTTACAGTTGTTGTTCCATCGGGCTTTTTAACTTTCCTCCATCGAACAATGTTATTAACTAAGCTGATGCGTTTCTTAGATCCAGATTCATCAGTCACAAAGACGTCCCCTTCAACATATGTCTCAGGATCAAAGGGCTTAGGATCAATGCCCATTATGTTAGAAACCTTGATCAAGTTCATCTGCATTATAAGAAAGTCAACGAGTAAAACTTTTTTCAATCATTAAAGGTTCCAGTGGTTGATAGAAAAGGTAGCAACAGCACTGACCAGCATGAATGAAGTTTTAAATATTTGACAACCCCCACATGAGCCACAGCATCAAATGGATCAACTGAATTTGCTTGTGTAAAAGAAATAACTGGACCAGAGTTTAGTCCAGTTGAAAGTTCTTTTCCCAATAAAAACTTAAATCTGTTTTAGGTTCTCAGAGGATAAGCCATGATATAACATCCTTGGATCTAAAGAATCCATGTGATAAATTGGATGCTTGCATATGGGAGAAAAATAAATTATTAGCTTTACAACAAAAGACTATGTTGTGACGAAGACTTAGTTGTTGTTGTTGTTAAACTTGCATTAAGGTCCAGTATTTGCAAAAAGTCTTTCCAGTGTCTAGTCTATTCTCATCCTTTTGGACACAATGATGCTCCCTAATCATTCGCTCTCTGGTCAAGCTTTTGTTAACTTCAAGCCCGCTGAATCTCTTACAAAATGAGGGATAAAAAGACTAATCATATCTCTCGGTAGAACAGCTTCATGTCTACCACTCAATTGACTTATCAAAAGAACGTCTAATTCTCAAATGAGGTAAAGGTGCGGAAACGTTCTGTGATCCTAAAATTTCAGAATGAAAGAAGAACATACAATTCATGGCCTCTTTGGTTATCAGAAATTATAAATCGACAAAAGGTTTCCCCCTTCTCTATCACAGATGATAGAATTAGAAGATGCTGATGATAATGATGTAGTGAAAAATATAAAGACGTGTGTGTTCCACTAGTTAGTCCAGATATGAATGATTCAGGAAAATTTTGTGCAATACAGTCTGCAAAAATGGTCCTACAAATTTGAGTTGACTGGACTTCTGAACCTTCTCGGAAAAGATGAAACAAGCTTCTCTAAAGCTAATCGGTAAATGTAAACTACCAAAAGCAACATAGAAAAAACTGCAACCACTGAGCAATATCAACCAAGTAAAGTCATAGAAATACAGAATTTTGCAGTTTGAAGCTTTCTGTAAACAGCACCCAAAGGTGTAGCCAAGTGGTCAATGATGTGGTGGAAAACCATGAGGTGTCAGGTAACATTAGGTTATTTCTTCCAATCTGTTTAGGTCTTGGTGGACAAAGTTACCCGGTACATGTGCTGATTAAAATGACTTTTTCATTTCTTATTGTTCTTTCAAATTTTAGCTGCAAACTGATGCAACCAAAACGAAAAAATAAAAGGAATGAACATGAAAAAAAGCTCTGAATTAGGTTAGAAGCAACACGAAAGAATAGTGACCTTATCTGAATAAGCTGGAGGTGGACGCAATGGAATCTCCAGCTCTAATGGGGGCCCAACTGGTTTTTCCTTAGTTTTAGATTCCACTTGCTCTTCTTCAGACTCGTATCCGCCATCATCTTCAGGTATAATATCTTCTGGCCTAACTTTCCCATAGCTAGTTTCTTCTTCCATAGGGGATATCTGCAATGGAAAAAAATTTAAACTCATAAGTGGTACCACAGAAGAACTAAAGTTGAAGAGCACTGCTCACTTAGCACTTATACAAACATTTTGCTCCTCGTCAATTTGATCCTGGACAACATAATCAGCCTCTTCTTCGTCCTCTGAATCCCCAAACACGTCACGGATCTCTGGGGCAGAGGATATGTGAGCCTCATCTTTCTCTTCCCCAGGGGACCTACTGCAAAACAAAAAACACTTTGTTCAAAATCTTTTGGATGCAACAAAACAACATCAAAAAATAATTCCTTTTCTCCACAATAAGAAATCAAACCAAACCTTTTACAATATGTCTGGGTTTCTTACAATTGATCCACGTATGTGATAATATATCTGAGTGATATGAAGGATTTACAACGGATAAACTCAAGCACAATCTGCCAACATGTAGTTGTCATCAATCAAGTCGATTGCCTAAAAGTAATTGATGTGTCAACTCCAAATTCAATAAGCAGATAGTCTGTCCAGATGTCTTACAAACTTACAATTTGGAACCCATACACTTGAGAAATAAAACAAAGGTTATTGCAAACTGTCAAACTTGCAAGACTATAGTTCTTGAGAACCTTTATCGTTTACATATAAGTGTTGCAGTTCTTGAATTCTAAACGCCAAACTGAAGTTCTACACCAGTTACTCAAACCCTCTTGGGAACCACTCAACCCGTGGAGAAACCATTAGGATCCAGGCTTGTCCAGTTAATTAATGGTTAAGGTGGTTTGGCAGTTTTCCCCCTTCGTTCCTATGGCTTAAGGGACGCAAACTGGATTAAAATGCTCAGGTATGAGCACAAGCAACTTTAATTTGTTAGGACTTTCACAGATAGGTAGTCTAAGAAAAAGTGAGAACAGAGGTTGCAGGATAGAATTAAGGCGTAGAAAGTTCTAGAGGCAAATCATGACTAATGTACAAATATGAAGAGAAGGCAAGATCAAATATTTTGTTTAGATGAAATTAAGTTCCATGCAGAGTATTGGATACTCAACTTGGATATGACTCGTCATTGGATTTAGAATCGCAAAAGGATGGAGAGAGATCGAGAAAACTATTGTCGATACCATTATCCAAGATACCTTTTCTTTCAATCTAGTGGTTCCCTTTCAAAAATAGCTTTTATCAAAATTGCACGCTCGTTGTCACATTGAACATATACACAATTGAGATAGTAAGACTTTGCAAAAAGCTCCTATAACGAGCCAAAAATGCAAGCAATTCCATTTTCTTTCCAAGCAATTCCACATGATTAATGAGTTTGTTGTCTCAAGCATGCACCTTGTACGCCGCCACTAGATCCTTGGAGTATAAAAGTTTGATTAGCAGGCAAAGTAAACCAGCATCTGCCAGTACATGTACTCAACCCATGAGAGTAAAGAGAGCGGGCACACTTTACAATCCAAATGATCAACAACATGAACCATGGGCTGGTGATGAAAGAGACCAGAACATGTCTGTACATTCTCCAAAGCAAAAAAACATCTGGAAGAAAAGGGGAAAGGAAAAAAAAAAGTGGAGAGAGGAAGGAACAGGCAACCAATTACCTTGGACTTCTTGCTTGATTTACTTCCTCGTCTTCATTGTCACCAAATCGATTTTCCTCAGATCTTTCCGATTCACTGTCAATTACTTCCCTCCTCCTACTAGTCGCTACTCTTTGATCATATTCTTCTTTTTCATCACTCTCTGAGTCTCTTCCTTCACTTTCTACCTTCTGATCACCAACCTCTATTTCCTGAGAACTCTGATCTCTTTCACCCTCACTCTCTCCGTGACCAGGATCAACATCTTGCATTTCACCTTCACTCTCCATCTCAGCCTCCCCTTGGCCTTCCACTTCTACTTCTCCTTCACCTTCAACATCGGCTTCACCTTCTCCTTCTGGCTCCAGCCGTCCATCCCCATCATCCTGAAGACGAAATAATCGCAAAAGAACTGTTTCAAAGTCTGAAATGTTTATGTAACCAGACATAAATAAGAATGAAGAATGTGAATTCCAATTCCCAAGAAGCAAAGCTTACATCGATTGAAATTCTAAAGATTTCTTTTCTTTTGACCAATACATTAACACATATCATGTCAGATCACTTCAAGTAACATCATCAAGTGGAGGGTGAAAGACAGAATTTTAAAAAAATTAAAGCAATCAAAGAAAACTAAACTACTATGTCCCAACAAATCTTCATATGCTACAGTTACAAATAATGCCAGTGCATATACCAATGACGATACAAAAAGTGTTCCCTAGTCCTCATATTTTAAATAGAATTACTTATACTTACTCATTTATAGGAAATCCAAATTTATCTTGAAAGTAGCATACATTTCAACATTCCCTTGGATGGCATGCCATAGACAAGCCACTTCGTTCAAACCACTGAGCTGACTATACACTTTCAAAAATATCAACTAAAGAGGACCACAACTCATCAAGACTCTCTTTCTTGCTTTTTTGCTCGAAAAAATACTCCCTCCGTTGCTCTTTACGTAACCCTATTTCCTTTTTAGTTTGTTCCAAAAAAAATAGCCTCTTTCTAAATTTGGAAATAATTTTACTTAACCTACCCATTTTATCCTTAATAACAAACTTTTATATCTGAAGTCTTATAGCCAAGGGCATGTTTAAAACCACAAGTTTTAAAAGTATTCCTTTATTTCTTAAATTCGTGTGTTCAATCAAATAGGTTCACAAATAAATATTCACGATGACCAATTGATATGGAGGGAGCAGTAAATTGGATTAAACCAGGTTTGAAATCATTCTTCTGCACGTTAAACAATAAATATACACGACCAATTAGGGCCAACTATTAACACTTCAGCGAAAAATCAAACAAAACCATATCACATTAATTAGTTAACTAGATTTTTAAAAAGAAAGAAGAAGTTGATGAATCAAAAGAGGGGATTGAGATAAAAATTCGAACCGAAGCGTAATCGGGTTGACGGTTGGATTCGTGTTCGGATTCAACCTCCTCTTCTTCTTCTTCTTCCTCTTCGGATTGGTCTCCGAATAGGTTTTGCATCATCTGATGCCTCTTCTCTTCTCCAACCATCGCTCCTTTTTGCTCTCCTCTTCCTCTTTGCTTCGCTCTCTCTTTTTCTCTTCAATTCGGTGCTTTTTTGGCCTTTTTCTACTATCTGAGTTGCTGAGACTGTTTTGTAACGCCTCTTAGAAACTGTGAAGCTGAGTAATATCACACCTGTATTCGACGTTTTTGCTAAATAGACTGCCTGTTAGATTTATAATATGATAAGCCAATGAGAAAATAGATAAAATACGAAGTAATTACTCTTTTCCATTATCATTCGGATATTTATTTATTCCTCCTATTTATAATTTGTTTATCTTTTTTCTCTTTGTGACGGGCCGTGACCCTTGCTTAATTTTTACACGTAGTATCTTGGCTATGACGGAGGTTGTCTGGGTGCGAAACAAACTGTGGGTCCCGTTAAAATCTGAGTTGGATTGTTGTTACATTAAAATCTGAATTGGAGGGATTCGCATCCTCACAATGTCTCAAAAACCTTTTTTTTTTATAATATGAATATTTATATTATATAAATATTAAACATAGTTCATCGTACATAAACTTAGAGAATGGAAATAAGCCAGTGTTTGTGACGTTTTTGTTGCCTAAGAGTCTTAGTCTAGTACAAGCCATAGAATCTAGTGATTTTTTGAATAAGTAGCCAACATGCAGATCTTTAGCAATTTGTTCGATTACAAAAGAAGGAGGAGCTGGATGTAATTTAGGGGTATCCTTGCAAGCTTGCCAAAATGTCTCCTTGCATGAGTCCTTTGCCAAAAGGTGAGTTGTTTGATTTCCTTCCCGGAAGTTATGCTGTAGTGACAGGTCCTTCCGCTGGAGCATCAATAATCTGCACGAATAGACAATGTTAGTCATGACAAAGTGATAGTTATTTAGTGCATGAATAGCATCTGTGGAATCCGTTTCAATCTCTAATGGAAACAGGTTGTATTTGGTGGCTATTTTCAATCCTTCATGGATAGCTTGGAGCTCTGCATGCATAGGTGATAAAGCTTTGTCTGATTTTAAATATCCTAATACCCAGTTCCCTTTGTGGTTACGAAATACTTCTCCAATGCCAGAATTATTCCTTACTCGATTGAAGGCACCATCAGTATTGAGTTTGAAACAGTCATGTTGGGGGGATACCATTTTGTGTTGATATTTGATTTGGCAGTAGTGAGTAAGTTAGCGGAGCTAAAGAAATGGAATTCATAAGCCAAATTGGAGATATTTCTAGACGCGGGGAGTAGTGTATATTGTTGATATTATTGTTATTTCTGTTGATCCATATTCCCCAAAGAAGGAAAGGCAGGAAAGTGTTCCAGGGAACCATAGGGGGGTTAGGGTTGCTATGTCTCAGATTGGTAAGCCAGTGTTTATCTTGGTTTATGGTCGAGATGGAGGTGTTGACATGTCTCCATAAGGTTGAGACGACGGGGCATGTGAGGAAAATATGAGTGATGGATTCCTCTTTATCTTTACAGGTTGGGCAATTGGGGTTTATATTCATACCTATATGATGGAGATAGGAGCGGTAGGGAATTTTGTTGTGGAGGATTTTCCAAAAGAGGTATTTTATTTTATTTGGGCTGGACATTTTCCAAATCCACTCAAAGTCTTGTTTTGTAGTGTTTTCTAGGTTTAATAGGCTATAGCAAGATTTGGTGTTAAATGAACCATTAGGGCTGAGTCTCCAAATAGGTTTATCGATGTTTTGGAGTGGTAATGGGATGGAGTTTACTTTATCCATAATTTTTGGAGGAATAGTGAATGAAGTTTCCTGGAAATCCCCTTTCCCTTTATGGTATAGCTTCTTGATAGGGAGGTTATCTTCTTTGTAGTTTAAAGGGCCCTCAATACTGTCTCTAAGTGTCAGAAGGTTAGGAATCCATTGGGTGTCCCAAACGTGGAGGTTAGAGCTTCTACCTAGGAGCCATTGAATGCCTTGATTACAAAGTTTCCAGCCAGTGGCAATGCTTCTCCAAATGAAGGAGGAGTTGTTAAGCTTCTTTTTGCAATATTTGTGGATTAGAAGGTTAGCCCAAGGAGAAGAGGAATTATTGACGAGTCTCCATGAGAGACTGCTGAGAAGGACTTTATTTTTTGAGAGGGCATCTTTCATACCTAAACCTCCCAATTCTTTAAGTTTTGTAACAGTGTTCCAATTAATGAGATGTAATTTTTTTTGGTTAGTAGTGGTACCCCATATAAAATTTCTTTGGATTTGGTCAATGTGTTTGAGGGTTTTGGTGGGGAGTAGAGTATATTGCATGGCATGATTTGGAATCGAATTAAGAGTAGCAAGTACTAGGGTGGTTCTTCCTACTATATTGAGACAGTTGGATTTCCAATTGGAGAGTTTGGCCCGCATTTTATCGATTATGAATTGATAGTCAGCTGGTTTGAGGTCATTATTGAGGATGCGAAATCCTGGATATTTATCAAAATTATTGGTTATGTTCAAATTGAAGCCTGAGGCAATTTCTTTGGATATTTGGAAAGGACAGTTATGGGGGACTAAAATTTTAAACTTCCCTTTATTGATATTTTGACCAGACATACTGCAAAAGAAGTTAAGGCAGTTATTGATAGTATAAAGGTTTTTTTTATCAGCTCTAACCATAAGAGTGAGATCATTTGCAAAGAACAAGTGGGATATGCTAATGTGATTATGATTGAGGCCAATAAGATCCCAAAGATTGATATCAACTTGGTGGGAGATTAGACGGGATAGCATTTTCATACACAAAATAAATATAAAGGGGAGAGGGGGCAGCCTTGCCTGATTTCTCTACTAGGAGCAAAGAAAGATGTTGTGGTTCCATTTACCAGAATAGCAATGTTACTAGTGCATATACAATTCATAATGAGCTTTTTTATCTTATTGGGAAATTGGAAATGAGAAAGGGTTAAGTAAATGAAAGACCATTCTAATCTATTGAAGGCTTTTTCTAGGTCTAGTTTAAGAATCATGTGGCCTTTCTTCCCTCTCATTTTTGTATATTGGCTCATCAATTCTTGGATTATATGGCATTGTCAGAGGACCTTCTGCCTCTTAAGAAACTAGCTTGGAAAGGACTTATGATATGGTTGAGGAAATATTAGATTCTATTATCAATAATCTTTGTAATTATTTTATAAATGGTATTACAAAGATCAATGGGTCCAAAGTTTCTCAAATTATTTGCATTGGAGATTTTTGGAATTAGACAAAAATAGGTGTTGTTGATTTCAGGGGGTAAAGATTGGGTGTTGAATATTTGGGTACATAGTTCTATAACTGATTTACCCACAATGTTCCAGTACTTCTGGTAGAAGAAGGGATGTATACCATCCGGTCCCGGAGATTTAAAGGGCTTGAAGGAAAAAATAACTTTGTAAATTTCTTCCTTAGAGAGTTGGACATCAAGGATGGAAAGATCAATATTATTATAAGCCTTTTGGGTTGTTTTTTATAAGGGACCAATTAGTAGTAACATGATCAGTTTTGAAGGTTTTAACAAAATAGTTGAGAGTATGATCTAAGATTTTGTTAGGATCGATTTTGATCCAATTACCTAAGTCATCTTTAAAATAGGCAATTCTATTTTTCCTAGTTCTATTGGTAGCACTTATATGGAAGAATTTGGTATTTGTGTCACCATCTTGAATCCAGGACATTCTGGCTCTAATTTTTCAATATTCTTGTTCTAAATTCAGAATGTCCCTATACTCATGTTGAAGTTTGGCTTCTAAATTTGTAGAAAGGAACTGGAGTGATAGTTGTTAGAGTCTTGTATTCCATTTAATCTAGCCATAATTCTAGCTTTTTTCCGATGAGTTTCCCCAAAATATTTTTTACTCCACTAGATGATATTATTTCTAAAGTTTGTGGAGTTGTGAATAAAATTAGAGTTATTCCAATTATTTTTTACTATGCTTACAAAATTCGGGTGACGACACCAAAAAGTTTCTAGACGGAAGGGTCTTTTGAAGGAAATACATTTATTGGGATTACAAGTGATTAAGAGGGGATTGTGATCCGAGTGAATTCGAGGGAGATGGGGAATATAAGCCTCCGAAAATAGATCAATCCAATCTTTATTAGCCAAGACCCTATCTAATCTCTCTAGAATAAGACCTTTATTCTTTTTTCTTTTATTAGACCAAGTAAATTTTGGACCCTTAAAACCTAGGTCAATAAGATTGCAGTGATTAATAAAATCCCACAGAATTTTAGTTCTATTATAACTGATTTTCCTACCCCCTAATTTTTTGTCAGAACTTAATACATCGTTGAAATTCCCTCCTATTACCCATGGACCTCTAATTTCCCCATGCATGTCTAGAAGATTATTCCACATAATATTCCTAAGATTTCTATCAGTGCTAGCATAAATTGAAATAAAATGCCAGGATTTGTTAAGAGAAAATACCTCAATTGTAGCACTGATTTTCTGACTACGACGGACAAAACTATGATCCATGACCTTGGTATGATCCCAAAGGATTACCATGCCTCCAGATTGGCCATCAGCTGGTATCTCAATCATATCTGTGAATCCAAAAGGATTGAGGAGAGGAAGGTGGCTGTCCATTTTGGTTTCTAGAAGGGTTACCATACTAGGGTGGTGAGTATCAATAAGATCCCTGAAGCTATGTCTAAAGCTGTCGTTGTTGCCCCCTCTAATGTTCCAAATGATGAAGGTAGTTGACCTATTCATATTCAACAATGGGTTGTTTAGGTCTCCGTTCTCCCTCATCCTCCTTGGAAAGATGGGATTCCTCCTCTAAAAAGGAACGAGGATTATTGCGTGTTTTCCTACGGTAGGGTCTGCTGGAGACCTTATGTCCATTGTGAACTTGTAAAGTGCCTATGGACAATAGAGAATTTGCTTTTGCTCTTGCCTCTCCATAAATAGAAATATTTTTAACTAGTCTAGGTTTGAATCCTTGACCACATTTTGAGGTATCAAGTTTAATGGGTCGATTTCTTCTTCCATTGATTGATCCATTTGATTTTCAGTTTGGTGAGAGAGGGGGGTTTGCATGTTTTGGACTTCTTGAACAATTGGTGGAGTAGAATGAGTTGTATGTGCTGGCCATGGAATGAACACTGGATTTATGGAGGTTAAATATTTCGGAGTGAAGAATGGGAGATCCACTACCGGAATGGGGTTCTGGACTGGGATATAATTGATTGGCATGTTCCACTCCCCCTCATGTCTTGAATTTGATTGGTTGTAAGATTTGGTGCTAAGGGATTTAGGATGTTGTTCAACTAAATTTGGTTGATGTAGTTGTTCATCGCCATTCGTACACCCTCGGAGATTAGTTGGGCTATGTAGTGGGAGTTCTGAATGACAATCACTGTTTCCCTTCCTTCCAGAATGATGTTGAAAGAGAATGCATGGCCTAGATGCCACATCTCCACCCAAGATAGTGGTTGATGGTTCTGGGGAAGGGGTGGTTGGATTAATATCCTTCTTGGTTGATTCTTTTGGTTCAGATTGTGGGTGGGTTGAGGAGGGTTGTTTTGAGAGTTGAATTCCATGTTTAGATTGTGAGTCACTCTTTGGAGTTGGATGAGACGGTGACGTCTCCTTGCAGAGATTGGAATTTTGGGCATTATCACTAATGGTTGAGCAATTTAAAGAGAGAGAAGGGATAAGAGAATCAGGAGAATCAGAGGGGTTAATGTTACCTAGGATTTCAATGATTGTATCTTTTTCTTGCATGTAAAGTGACTGGGATGGCGTGTATTTAAGGGGAAATTCTTGGCTCACGATTGGAATAGGATGAGGTGAAATTGTATGGGAAATAACGATAGCCATAAGCTCATTAGGTTGGTTTTTGCATGCCTCATGTAATATGTTAGAGATTGCATGCAGATGGTTTTTTTTGTTAGGATAACGTTGTCTGTTAGGGGGTAATAGAGGACAGGTCTGTAGGGTGATCATTAGAGGAGGGTATAATAATGAGTAGGGTAGTATTATAGGTAGTATTAGGGTTCGGTTAGGTGAGGGGAGGGGTGATAGGAGAAATAGATGAGTGGTGGAGTTGCGTATAAGGGGTTTATGTAGGCCCATAGTGGTATTAGGAATTACTTCCATTTTGTCGTTTTTGGGAGTAATAGAAGAAGTAATATTATTGTTATCAGAGTTAGTGATTTTGTTAATAGAAAAATTATTATTAAAAGAGATAGTGATTGTGTCTTTACTAACATTAATGGGGGGGTGGGGGGGGGGAGGGGGTTAATTTGTTTTGATTCAACAAAAGGAAAGGGTTCGAGTTTTTAATAGGGGTAATGATGGAGGCTGATTTGCCATGGATGGAAGCTTGTAAAAGCTGACCTCTATATTTATAGCAAAATTTTTTAGAGCAGAGGAACTTACCTGATTTGGCTTCGAAAATGTTAACGCTAATACTTGGGCCTTGGGAGATATCTGACGATTTGGAAGTCCTTTTAGTTGGATCCCTTCGTTTGCTCCTATTGAATGGTACTGTGTGCCATATGTCTTCTAGCTTTATATGCCTTGTTTGTGGTGTTTCCAGGTCTTTACTTGGAGATTCCTGTTTCTGCATGGATTTTGGATGATGACACTGTGATTTCGTGTGCCCTAAGAGGCCGCAGGATATACAGGGAAGTTTGTCACCTTCATAGTGGATAGATTATTTATGGGAGCCTATGAAGAGGAAGGAAGTGACAGGTTTGTTTAGGGGGAGTTCCACACAGAGACGGGCATATCTCCCTCGGAGAGCAGCTGATGTACAAGCATCAACCTTAAGGAGCCTTCCAATTGAGCTTCCCACTTTCTGTGGAATCTCCTTGTCGTAGAATTTAGTGGGTAACTGGGGGAGTCTGATCCAGATAGTTGTGTAGGATTGAGTTGCTTTGGAAGCTACAAAGTTAGGAATCCATATTTGGACTGAGAGGAAGAAACCATAGAGGAACCATGGACCTTTTTGAAATACGTTAACCATGTTTTCTTCTTTTGTAAGACGAACAATATAATAATCTTCCCCTAGATCAATTAATGGGAAGTTTTCGGAAGGTTTCCACAGGTCCATTATTTTTTTTAACAGATCATGAGTGATTCTTTTTCCTTGTAACTTAATAATAAGAGAAAATCTCCAGGGGTAGTATATACGTTGTTTATCTTCGTTGGTGATAGGGATAGAGATGTTGTGTTCCTGGGGAGGGGTTTGAAGGTTGGTTGGGATTTCTGGCTCATAGAGGCACTCCATTTGGGCTTGGTGGCCTAAGGTTGGATCTGTAATAAAGTCTATTTCCTTGTTAAGGAGCTTATCCTTGAAGAATATGGGTTCTATTGACGTTGTATTAGTGTCCATTGAGCAAGTTGTGGGGGTATATCTGGTGGTTTTGGTGGGATTGCTGAAGAGTTGGGAGTTTAAGACATTGAGAAGTGGAAAGGTTTCACGAGAGAAATTTTTTAACTCCTTTTCATCTCAAAAACTTTCAAAATAACTTTGGTTTAAATTTTTAATATCATTTTCTTTGATAAGTTTTAAATTTGGTTAAATATTAATAAGGAATTAAAAAGTATGAAAGGTAAAATAATAAAAAATTAGTGGAGATGGAAAGTTAACTTTTAGAGATGGCAAATGCGGCCGGAGTGATTTATCATTTGAATCAAAAAGTTTTATACCATCTCATTATCTATCTATATTATACTATATTATATATTAAAGAGAAAATTTTATATTAGAATAACTGGCTCCCTTCTTTTTAATTTTATAATCCATATTTTAATTTGCAATCAATTAACCCAAAAATAATAGGCTAAAATTCAACATTCAACTCCAATAATTAATTTTTTAAAAAGATTCTCAAGCTTTTAAGCTAATTTTCGAATCAGTAACTGTGACTCAAATATTAGTTCAACAAATCAAATCCATTTGGGTGGTGAAAAATAGATTTTTAACAAGCTTAAATATATGAGTTTAAATTTTGAATTTGATTTTGTGAGAAATTTGGAGTGAGTGTTATTTAGACTTGTAAGAAATAGTATAACGAGTTTGTATATAAATTTTGAAGTCATTTAATGGAGATTTGTATTTGTTTTGAACAAAAATTGCAACTGAATTCATGGAATAAGTTCGTCTACAGAAACTTGTATAAATGTGTATAAGATGTGTTTATATACTATTATACAAGATTATACATAATTATACAAAAAACTGACTTCGTCTTCTTCCCTGCGTCTTTTCTTAAATTTAACTCAAATCTTGCTCAAATCTACTCCAAATCACTTCAATTTTAAATTTTGAACTCCTTTTGATATTTTCAATCAATTGGAACAACACTCAATTAAAAAAACTAACAAACTCAAAAAAAATCATTTTCGAAAGTAAAGCTTTGAATAGTCTTCGATGGTGTACTTCTACTCTTCAATTTTCTTACATTGCAACCAGGTGATACAAGAGGAGAAGCAGAAAATATACGCCCCCTTGAAGCATATGTAAAAGATGTGATAAGAAGAGAGAGTGAAAGCAATGGTTGTGAGAACACATATTTAATTCCATAGCTTTTAGAAGCAATGGTTGTGAGAATACAGATTTAATTCCATAGCTTTTAGAAGCAATGGTTGTAAGAACACATATTTTGAATTTGCTAGTGCTTTCAAAATATGTACAATATGGGCTAGGTCGGGTAAAACTTATAAACCTCGACCATTTTTTGTTATGGTGTAAAGTCGTGTGCATTTTCTTGTAATTTATATATTAAAGGTACGAATGCCTTTAGCGAATGTCGTTCATCTTTTTTACCCTTTAAAAATAGAGTTCACACTAGATAAAATTATAATTGTAATATAATTATTTTTCTAATATTTAGGACTTTAATATTAACTAAATTTTATTTATTAAATGCTTCCTTATTTAAACTAGGTACAAAATTCTAATACTTTAGAATTTAAAATTGAATAAGATTTTACTTGTAATTTTTCCTTTCTAAAATTGTGTAACTATTTTTCTTAAGTCTTGCTTTCATTAAATTCCATAAAGTTAGTGTTGTTATCAATTTCTTCTCTTGAATATCCAACGAGATTGGAGTTAATCATAGCACTACATGTAAAAGGAAAGAAAAACGTTTTTGAGACGTTAGGAATTATTATGTAATGAAAACTATTTTCCAAATTTTTATCTTCATTTTAATTTTGTAGACCTAAACACCTAAGACCATTAAGAATGTTTTCAAATTCTAATTTTTTGTATTTTTTTTGGACCATGAGAGTATTACAAATTCTAATTTTTCACGTATGCATAAAAAGCGTAAGGTGGCCAATTTATTTGCTATTTTTAATATAAAACATTTAATCATTAATGATGGATAACACGAATCATCATCAAATAATTTTTAATAGTTTTAAAACTTTAAAACTAACTAAAAATATTTTATTAATATTTTTTTTATTTGAGCTATTGCAGGAACTCCTACAAAGAATAAATAAGAACTAATTGATACTCAAATCGATAATATCAGTCAACACTCCTGTTATATTCAAGAATATTTTAGGTTCTCAAAATCTATTTTTATTTGTAAATATATATGATGCTTAAATCCCATTTTAGATAACACTTTCATGTTACTAGCATTTTAAAATTCACTGTAATATTATTTAATAACCAAAAATATAAAAGAGAATCTGGCTTTTTTGAAAGAAAAATAAGAACACCTTTTCTGAAACTATTATATGAAGGGATACTTGAGGAAAACTTAATTGTTTCCGGAAAAATGCTATTGTCACGATCCCAAACCGGCCTGGTCGCGATGGCGCCTCTCGTGAAGACGAGGCCAGCCAACACAACACTCTCATTAAACCCCTTAAGTGTCACGACCCGGATTTATCTCACCATCGGGCGTCGTGATGGCGCCTACTAACGTAGCTAGGCCAGCCAAAATATTACACATTCTCTATCCACCCTCAACAATATAATATTCTAACAATAATTAAATAAGTGCGGAAGACTTTAGTTTTAACAAAACGATATAAAAATGCGGAAATTGAGAACACATCACTACCCAAAATCTGGTGTCACTAGCTCACGGACTACTATAGAATATACAAACAAGTCTGAATGAAAGAAAAATACATATGTCTGTTTCGGTACAATGAAAACAAACTGAAATAAAGGGAAGGGACTTCGGCCTGCGAACGCCAGCTAGGCTACTTCGAGAGTCCCTGGACTGAAGATAGCTCCTAGATAGAAAGTCTACTGCTGCTGTCCAAAAGCTGCTCCTGGATTTGTGCACAAAGAAATGCACAGAGTATAGTATCAGCACAACCGACCCCATGTGCTGGTAAATGTCTGGCCTAACCCCGGCAAAGTAGTGACGAGGCTAGACCGGACTACCAAATCAACCTGTACAATCCTATATACATATATATACAATAAAAGAAAAAGAAATACGAAAACTAAACAGTTAAAAAAGAGAGAGAAACATGCTGTGGGGGAGTACAATCTGAGTATAAAATTTATCAGCGTAATTAAGAAAACAGGGCACAATAATAACTATCAAAGAATAAGAAATTCAATAATTGCACGACATCAACCTTCGTGCTTTTACTCTCATTCTCACCCAAAGCAATCGAATAAAATGCACGGCATCACCCTTCGTGCTTCCCTCACTTAACTCTCATTTCATGGCACGGCATGACCCTTCGTGCAATATATAATCAAATCAGAGCACAGAATGTACCTTCGTGCATAAATAGTCAAAACATAGCACGGAATGACCCTTCGTGCATAAATAGTCAAAACATAGCACAGAATGACCCTTCGTGCAATATAATCAGAAATAGCACGGAATGACCCTTCGTCCAATATCACTCTTCCTCACCCAAACAACAGTCATAACCAAACGGGTAAGAGGAATAAACAAATAGTAAGAACTATCCCGGCAAGGGATTAACACCAATAACCACTAAGTCTCGACAAAGGAAATAATAACAACAACTTTCAATACTTTCATCTCCTACTCAATAGCATTTATCATTCGAGCCAACGCTCCAAAATATTGATATTTCACAACTTATCCTCAAACTCTTCACATTTATAGAAAAACATATTTTAGCTTATAA
>MU701754.1:0-14193 GCA_026770625.1 Nicotiana glauca | reverse complement strand
CCCTAATTCTACCCATAACCCTTAATTTCTACCTTGAATTCATGATTTAGGGCTAGGAACTTAGTGATTAGATGAAGAAATTAAGAGAGAATAAAGTTAAGAACACTTACCTAGCAAGCTATGGAGGAAAAGGAGCTTGAAAATCGCCTATGGAGTGTTTAAGGGAGGAGCTCGTGTGTTTTGAATGAAAAATCCCGTGAGTACTGTTCTGTTTTTACACCTTAAAATAACTGGGCAAAAATGCTCTATGCGATCGCGGGGGAAGGAATGCGATCGCATAGAGTAGAGGGGACAGTGCTCTGCGATCGCAGGGAATAAGTTGCGAACGCATAGAAGGAAAGAAAGGGGGGGCTAACTTTGCACTATGCGATCGCGTAGGGAGAATGCGATCGCATTGGGAGAATGCGATCGCATAGAAGGCTAGGTCGCGATCGCATAGAAGAAAATACCTGGGCACTGACAGCAGAAAATCTTCAACATCCTCTAAGGCCAAAAACACCCCGAACCACCTACGAAACACTCCCGAGCCCTCGGGGATCCTAACCAAACACACACACTAACTCAATAACATCCCACGAACTTAGTCGAGCGATCAAATCGCTGAAATAACATCAAATTCAAAGAATCAACCCTCAAAATCATCATTTTTCATTTCAAGTTCATAAATTTCTAAGTTTAGATATTTAGGTCTGAAACACGTCAAACGACGTCCGATTTCGACCAAATTTCACAGAAAGCGCTTAACGCATATTTAAGACATGTACCGGGCGTCGGAACCAAAATACGAGCCCGATACCTATATTTTCTAGCTCATTTTCATTTCTATTTTTTAAATAATTTCAAAAAATAATTTAATAGAAAAATTCTTTTACCGGGGTTCTGGACCTCGAATTTTGACTCCGGGCACATGCCCGAGTCCCATATTTTTCTATGGACCTCCCGGGACCATCACATCATGGGTCCGGGTCCGTTTATCCAAATTATTGACCAAAGTCAACTATATCAATATTAATATCATAATTCTTCAAATTTTCATAGAATTCATATATTTTAACATAAAAACTTTCCGGCTTCGTGCCCGGACTACGCACGCAAATCGAGGCAACTAAAAATGAGGTTTTCAAGGCCTCGGAAGGGCGAAAAAGGGAGAAATACGGTGATGACCCTTTGGGTCGTCACATTAAGCATTAAGAGTCATTTTTAAACTTTTAATTAGAGAAATATCTCATAATAGACTATTGAATTCCAACTTAGAGCTCCTCTCCTTAGAGTCAAGTGGCTTTCACTCCTTCTACTCTAAACTATTGTGTGCCTATTTTCCATTTTTCATAGTTTAAATCTGAAGGAAACAGTGCAAAATTTCTACACAAGCCCGACATCGGGGTGTCACTAGTCATGAGCATCTATCAAGTCTGAATACAACAAGAAGTTTAAAATAATGAACTAATTTCAGTAATAGCAATGTAAGGAAAGGAGTCGTGCTGCGGGACGTCATGCAGCCACCTGCTAACTCTGATAACTCCGCGTCTGAGCCAATCAACACCCGTTATCGGGTTCCGATATACCTTCATCTGCACACGAGGTGCAGGGAGTAACGTGAGTATTCCAACCCAGTAAGTAATAAGAGTAAATAAAGACTGAGCAGTAGGAAACAATGAATCCACATTAATGTTAGGCTCAATAAACACAACAAGCTTTCAAATCATAATACTAGTCAACCTTCCCTTTTAAAATTCAGCTTTTGGTAAAAATCATTTAAAATGCCTTCCGACAGATTCAGTAGGGGTTCAATACCATTTATAATAAAAGAGATAAAAATCATAATCGCCCCCTCGGGCAAAACATATTCCGTAAAACAGCTCCTCGGGCAAAACAATATTCATAAACACTTCATAACTTGAAATTTTCAGCGAAAAATGACCAATGCCAAATTAGTGATTAAATTCTAAACATCTCATAAACCCCAGTTTGAAAGAAAATTACTTTAAACATTTATCTAACATTTTCGACAGAGGCCCAATATAAAGATGAGTGAAAACAATCATTAAATCAATATATTCAGCAGAAACTCACTATAAAGAGAAGTGGAAATCAATAAGTTCATAATCAGGCCCCTCATGCAAACATCACTCATGTACATGTATGTATATATCTATCGCCCCTCAGACTAGCTTTTCTTCCACTCGGGACTCAACCTCTTACCAATCAGTACTCGTACTCAGCATTCACACTCAATAGGTACCATATAGTAACCACTATGGCGTGCAGCCCGATCCGTGTCAGCCCAATCCGTGTATCGCTGCAGCATGCAGCCCGATCCAACATATCGCTGTGGCGTGCAGCCCGATCCATATAAGTATCGCTGTGGCGCGCAGCCCGATCCGTATACGTATAATATATATATATATATATATATATATATATATATATATATATATATATATATATATATATATATATATATATTTTACTGCGGCGTGCATCCCGATCCATAGATATATAATACTCACAACTAGGCCCCCGGCCTCTCTCAGTCATTAACCTCACCATCAAACTCTCAGTCTATCTCAGTCATCAATATCACTATCAGACCCTCGGTCTATCACAGTAAAACAGGGAACTCAGCCCAAAACAGTTTTCCACACTTTTAAGAATATAGTGATAAAGTTAAATTTGAGTAATAAACAGGTAAAACATGACTGAGAATAGACTTCAAACAAATAGAGTGAGGAAAGATAACAAAAAATGATCCTAAGGTAGGCCCCAACATGGCATACAACCCAAAATATATAACATCAAACAATTAACTATCAAATACGCATTAAAATAATTGTTCGGAATGGACTAGGTCACAATCCCCCAGGGTGCCCTACCCCACGCTCGTCATCTAGCGTGTAAGTCACCTCAAAGAAACACAACGATGTGTAATCCGGGGTTTCAAACCCTCAGGACAGTATTTACAATCATTACTTACCTCAAACCGGCGAAATCTCTAGCTTGCGACTCCTTTGCCCCTCATATCGGCCTCCACGCGCATCGAATCTATCCAAAATCAGAGCGAATACATCATAATATGCTAAAGGAACAAAGCTCAAGCGAAAATAATAAATAACGGGCACAAATCCCGAAATTACCAAAATCGGAGCCCCGGGCCTACTTCTCGAAACTCAGAAAATTTTATATCAATAGATAACTTATCTCCTCACGTGTTCATACTTACCAAAAGTTCTCAAATCCGACCTCAAATGTTCCTTCAAATTCCTAAATCAAATTTCAAAATCTCAAACCCTACTTCTTCAATTTTAGGCTTAGTTTCCATAAATTTCTAGGTGGAATTTACATAATAATCAAGTATTGAGATAAAAAATCTTACCTCCAAGAAATCCTCTTGAATTGCCTCTTCAATTAGCTCTCCCAAGCTTCAAAGTCGCCCAAAAATGGAGGTTCTTAGCCTTAAAATCGTGGAAATGGGCTTTTAAAACATTCTGCCCAGCACTCAATTCCACTTAATCGCGATCGCGGAAAAGCGCTCGCGATCACGAAGCACAACCCAACTTTACTCTACGTGATCGCGTTTAACCTTACGCGAACACGATGCTCAGAACCTGTCCACTACGCGATCGCGTATGATACCACGCGACCGCGATTCACAACAATAAAAACATACGCGATCGCAGACCCATCTGTGCGAACGCGATGAACAACCTGGATGCCTACCCTAAATAACTCTACGCGATCGCGAGCCCCCCTCACGCGATCGCGAAGAGGAAAATACCTGCAACAGAACTTAAGCCAAACCTGCAATTTCCTACTATCTGTTAAGGCACAAAGTGGTCCGATTGACCACCCGAAACACACCCGAGGCCCTCGGGACCTCAACTAAACATACCAACATAATCCATAACATCATTCAAACCTGTTCCAAATCATCAAACACCTCAAACAACATCAAATTACCCAAAACTCATCGAATTCAAGCCTAGGTTTCCAAAAACTTCCGAAATACATTTTCGATCAAAAACCCAACCAAACGATGTACGAATAACCTGAAATTTTGCAAAAACATCAAAAATGACAAAACGATGCTTCAACAACTCTCGGAATTCCATTCCGATCCTCGGATCAAAATCTCACCTATCAACCGGAAGTCGCCAAAATCCTAACTTTACCAATTCAAGCCAAATCCTTCCACAGACTTCCAAAATGCATTCCAATCGCGCTCCTAAGTCATAAATCACCCAATGAAGCTAACCAATGCATAAAAATTCTGATCCGAGCTCATACATAAATAAGTCAACTCTTAGTCAAACCTTTCAAATTCAAAACTTTCAACTGAGACTGTTCTTTCAAATTCATTCCAAATTTTTCCTAAAAACCAAAACCAATGATCTACATCAGTCATAATACATAACACGGGGCAAGTCATGCCCAAGAACTGGCGATCAAAGTACAAAAGCTCAAAACGACCGGTTGGGTCGTTACATCCTCCCCCACTTAAACACACATTCGTCCTCTAATGTACCCAAAGTTATTCCAGAAGCCAACCAATAGCTGAATAACCTTACCATGCATATACGGGGGGTGGTCCCACGTCACCCTATTTCATATAGGTTCGATATCATAATATAATTGAAATTTCACAATCCGTCCTAGTCCATAAACCACATGATCACATCCCTGCTTCTAAAATCCTCAATGCTTTCAAAATCCCACATTTATACTGCGAATAAGTCCCAAACAAGCTGTAACAAACCATATCTGCTATCTCAAGCACAATCACCTGATATACCGCATAACTCAAACACTCGCGGCGATAACTTATAATCACAGTAGTTGCACCTAATAATTGAATACCGATAGTAAACCTCTTAACAACTAGAGTCTCATTCCAACACTTCCACATACTGCCAATGATAAAGGAAAAACACAATAAACCATAACCATTTCTCAGATCAACCATCCATAAGACTATTTCTCCTTTGGCAAGGATCATAGCAAATTTCTAAGCCGAATCTCAATATTTATCCATCAAACAAGTTGAAATCGAATTCGTTCGTATTCATTAATGATCCCAACGATCTCCTCTGGTCCAACACACCACTATGGCGATATGACACATCAATATAGGCCTAAGCTACAACTAGCATAATACGCGCACCAATAAACAACAATCTGAACATGCCCAAATAATGGAAATAACTCAAATGAAAGAGCTGTAACTCAAGCTCACCAGTACCACCATAACACAAGGCTGAGAGCTCGTCTCACATCATAGAATAGAACACACGAATCTAACCCGCAAAATCATATCTCCACACAGTTATGCTGCAATGCGTGGTCCTATCCAAACACTGCTCCCTGTGGGACACCTCAAGTCACTATGCTCGAAATTGACTACCAAGCACAATCTGATGTCTGGAACCAAAGCAAATCATTATGCCCACAGTGAAATAAATGACATATATCACACAAACCCGATAGAACATATCCGATACGTCATTCACCGAGCAACCCCCAATTACTCTTCCCGCTCGACTTCCATTATGAAGTTCCGATAAAACCACACCACAGGTGCCTATAACCAACAGATCGTGATGTCTCACAACATTGAAAGATAACTCATAGATCCCCCTAACCGCTAATAACTCAAAATGACCGAATCAATACATCCTTCGCCAACAACGACTCGAAGTCAACAAAACCATTTTGATGCCAGACACATATCCATATAGGTCTACCAATGGACCACACATTAGCTCTAGTTACACACAACAGATAACCGATCCTTCGAAGGTCCACAATGCCTGAATCATAGCACATACTAGTATCTGGCTAACTTACTCACATTTGCCATCCACCCCCACAAGCTAACCTGTATATGAGAACCTCTAGTCTCTAAATCTATAGAACACACGAATACCATATCTGATCCTAACTCTGCCACTCTCATATATAACTCACCTCTCATACACAATCATCCCACGAGAGATACTCTAAGATTCCTTGATGCCGCCAAGCAAACTCAAATATCAGCAGCCGATCTAACAAGAAGTGCCGCAATACTACCGAAGTACCATCAAATTAACCACATTGCCTCTTTCTAAAACATATACCCTCGTCAAATCACCTCAATTAGCATTACCATTTCCTTAATCATCTGAAGCCCATTTCTCATATCATCTGAAACTACATATGTTGCCTAAGAATCTATGACCTTTCATTCCAATCTGAACCGTGACCTTACACACGCAAATCTCAATCGTACACAAAATACCGCATAAACTATACCACTCCAGGAATAATCCGTGGGAACTTCATATCCCTTCTGAGCCACAAACATCTACATACTCACTAGTCAAGAAATTTCCATTATTCCCATATAGAAGGAAATCACTATACATCCCATGCTCCGCATGCCTATAGAAAATATACATCCCTTACCCGCGGTAAAAACCATCAAGAACTCTCTGAGTCCCTCTTGCACGAATCAGACCTACCAGGACTGAATCCTTCTAACTCGACCAAGCTAAGCAAGCCATCCAAGCTTAAGAGCATTGCCAAAAAATACCTGTAAGAAATCATTACCTCGAACAAACATAAGGAACTAATTATGTCATTACCATACCGGTCCAATCTACTATCAAGCTGCCCCATCTATCTACATTTCCTTCTGATTCATCTTCACCTTGATATTTCCTTTTGCTGTTGTAGACATGTGATTTTTGACCCTCCCCAAGATTTTTTATAATTTAGCATGTAAATATTTAATTTGGGCCTAATATAGCTATTTTAACTAATTTTGACTCGTTTACTTTATTTTATACAAAAATGAAAACTATAAAAATATTTTCTTTTATTTTAGCTTACTGATATTTTGTCAAGTTAGTTTTATTTTTTACAAAAGATAGAAAAGAAAAAAAAAATACTCATACTTGGTTTAGTGTGATTTTAAGTTGTACGTATTTAGTAAATATTGAGTAGTATTTAGATTTTTATCTTACTTCTTTTATTATTTTAGATAATTAGTATTTTGGGATTTTATCTTTAGAAAAAAAAAAGAAGAAAAAGGAGGTATGACGGCTTTGGCGACTCTGCTGGGGACACAAACCCAGAACTTCGGTTCAGGGTTTAAGAATTTGAGCTTAGAATAATTGTTATGTTTGGCTTTATCTAATTTTTCTACATGTTTTCCTGCTAAATGTGCTAAATGCTTTACCGCTCTGATATTATCTGAACTGTATATAAAACTATTATGAAACCCCTCTCTTCTCACCTTCGGGGATGTGCTCGCTGGTCGAGACTCCCTATTCTGTTAGCGTTATACCTTAAAGTAAGAAAGAGGCCGGACAAGTTACTAAGCCGGATGGCCTTTTGGTTCCTGGTACGTAGCCCCCTCCTCGACTCAAGTTGTCCGCTTGGATACACAGTCTAGAACATATACTCAAGTTTTGAACCTAGAATAACTCAGCCTCATGCCGGATCCCTAGTAGGAACGCTTATCTGCATCATGTGCATTTTGACTTAGGGGACTCAATATAGGGGTTGGGTTCGTCTAGGACAGGTGTACCCAAAATAACAGACCATCTTGATGCATCTTATGTGCTACATGTTGCATTTCTCCAAGGGTAAAAGGGTCATTTGGCGGACCAATGAAAGTTGAGGGCAAATGAAAAATGAAAAAAGGAGAAAAGAGGAAAAACAAAAGGAAAAAAAAGAGGAAAAACAGAGAAAGAGAGGGTGAAGTGTGGAGATAAAGCGAGTGGGGCCCAATTATATTTTCTGTCACATTTTTTAGCTTGAAAAATTCAAAAAAGATTTTGCACTTTTTATCATTTTTCAAAAAAATTAAAAATAAAAAAAGGGAAAAAAAATCCAAAAATAAAAAAAAGGAAAAAAAAAATCCAAAAAAATATTTTGTACGTTTCATTATTTTCAAGGAAAAGACAAAAATATGTTTTCTCTAAGTTGGTTGTTTTTCTTAATTTTCTCCCGTATCTAATCTGCCTGAACTACGCGAATCTGATTCTCGTCTCTCGGGGCGGGATACGTAAGCAACCCACATAGGGTCCGGTCTTTCTAGTAAATCTTAGGTTCTTGGCTTTGCGGGGTCTCAGCCAAATTTTGCACTTCTAGCCATCTTTTGGCCAAATAAGTTATTTTGCAAAAATAGTCTCAGTCATGTCTTGCATGTATTTAATAGGGAGTGTTATTATTTCACCTAGTATTGGTTTAAGTTTTTTTTTTCATACAGGTGTGGATCTATTTATCGAAGTTTGAGCAAGACCACTGCATTCAGAAGTTTCTTGAGGAGATTTTTATTTTATTTTTATATCGTCTTTTACTCTTTAGTTATGTATAGTAATGTCGAGTTTTTTATTACTATTGTATTTTGCATATGAAAAAATAGGCTATAACTCAAAAATCCAAAAAAATGTTACATTTTATATTTCCGTCATAAGTTTTCCTTAGAAATATTAATTCTAGAAATGGATCAAAAAATTGGAGGTTGTTTTTCCTTTAGGCAATTAATATCTAGGACTTAAAATGAATTGTTTTTATGTTTCCTTTACTATATTAAGACCAAAATTCAAAAAAAAAAAAAAAAGAAATTTTCCTTTAGAACCTTGTTAAAAGTTTTCTTTAAGGTATTAATCTCAAAAATTCAAAAAAAATTTTTCTTTCGAGGTGTTTTTTTGGGAAATTAGTGAAAAAATAAAAAAAAAGTTTCTTTATTTTCATTAAGCATTTAGGATATTTTACATAGAAAAAATATACTTTATCTGTTGTTTGTCATTATAATTTCCTCTTTAGGCAATCAAAATTTAAATCCAAAAATATTTGTTTTATCTTTTTCATTGCTTGTTTTGAAATATTGCGTCAGGATATCAATTGAAATTCAAAATATTTTTCTGTGGTTTATTCTTTAGATTTTCTTCTTAAAAAAAAGAATCAAAAATATTTTTCTCTTGTAGGATTTTTCCTTAATAATTTCCATAGAGTATTTGTTTCAAAAAGAAAAGAAAAAGAAAAGAAAAAGCATGCCCGTTAAGCTCGAGCTTAGAATAGGTCATAGAACATTAAGTCTAGAAAATTCAAAAATGGATTTTCTTCTTTTATTACTCTTTACTCATCAAAGTAGTCATTAAAGAGCCAAAAAAAAAGAAGAACGTCAGTTTGTTCTCTATCTTCCAAAACTACGCAAAGATCTGATTCATGCGGGGTCACGATACGTAGGCAACCTACATAGGGTTCGATCGAATTATTTTTTATTTAAAATAAAAAAATAAGAAAATCAAGGAAAATAAAAGAGAGAAGAAAGAAAAAGAGAGGTGAAGTCATGGGATGTGAGAAATAAGAGGGAAGAAAAGAGTGATAATCCGAACGGAAAAAGGGGGGAGGAAAATGAGCGAGCTAAAGAAGGGCGAGGAAAGAAAAGAAAGGAGAGAGGTTGAAATGAACAAATTGGGATGATGCCAACTGACATTTGTACCCTCGAAGTTATTTTAGAACCGATAACTGTGGCTAGGTGCATTGCACGTAAGGTGAAATTATCTTATATTAAATTCCCTAACGCTAACGTGATGGCTTCATTTTATTGTGATCATACCAGAAAGGTGGTTGGTTTGTGGTTTTAAAGTGGTAATTCTTCTCTACAACAAAAGGACAAAAGACAATGGCAGAGAACAATAAAACTGAGTGGGTTGATACCAATGCCCGAAATCAGCTGATCGAACAAGACAACGGGTTGGTAGAAGAGGTAAAGATGTTGAGACAACACGTGGCAGACATGTATCGGGCATGGATGACTGGGAAAACACCACCACCACCCAGCTTCCTAGACGCTGTCTTACCCAAACTATAGACACAATGCAAGGCGATCCTCCACCCTCTCCATATTTAACCGCTTATCACAGCTTTTCCAGTCGCCCTAGTAGCTCCATCACTCGTCGTCCAACTATCTTTTCCCAAAAGTGCCCTCCGGTCACATCGTTCTCGACAATGAACACCCGCCCAAAGCTCATAACTCCTAATATTACTCCTCCGAGGTTGCTCACAAGGTTCCCAAATCGCACAAGCAAGGCCCACGATCCTCATGTTGAAAATGGAGAATTCACAGGAAGAGAAGGCTTAGATGGGGTACCCAGGAAGCTGAAAAGCGTAGAACAATCCTTAAGGGACAAGCAAGGAATAAGGGATTAGGGTATCGTGGATTACAAAGAACCGTCCATGTCTCCTGATATTTGCCTACCCATGGGGTTTAAAGTACCAAAATTCAGCTTGTATGATGGATCTGGGGATCCGGTAGCCCACCTGAAGGTTTATTGCAACGAAATGAGAAATTTTGGAGAGAAAGATGACCTAATGATGGCATATTTCAGTGAAAGCCTAACTCGGGCAACTTTAGACTGGCATAGTTGTCAAAATGTCGATAAGTGGCTTACATTGGGTGACATGGCTCAAGACTTTGTCTAATAATTTCAATGCAAATCAAGTGTTACCCCAGACCGCTCCTCAATCTAAGATGGAAAAGAAGTCAGAGGAAAGCTTTAGGGAGTTTGGGCTCAGATGGAGGGAGCAAGCTGCTCGAGTCAGTACCCCGATTGGTGAAGAAGAAATGGTTGAGCTTTTCCTACGGGCCTAGGGTCCCACCTACTTCAATCATTTGATCCCGGTTGTGGGTAGACCTTTCGATGAGGTGTTTAGAATGGGGGAGTTAGTAGAAGAGGGAATCAAGTCAGGTAAGATCATGAGTTGGTCGAAAGACATTCCAAATATCCCAGCAAGCTTGGGTGGGGGATGGGGAAGCGGAAAAAGATGATTCGATGAATTTTCCTGATCAACACTCCCAGTACTGACACCGACCCTGTGAACATCCCCAAACTCCACATAAGCCACCTCCGTATTATCCGTCGAACAACACCCGACCATCTGTCCAACCACCAGGTCACTCCCTAGAGCAGGCACCAGCATCCCAAAATTCATGCGTGCCTTCACAGCATTTTCAAGCATCCAACAATCCCAGGAAACTGAGGCATGAAGGGAGACAAAGGTAGAAAGGTAATTTCATGCCCATCGGAGAATCCTACACATATTTGTTTGAAAAGTTAAAGCATTCTGGCCTGATTGAACCACTCCTCGGCTATACTCCATACCCGTACGCAAAAGGCTTTGATCCTGCTGTGCGGTGCATGTACCACTCTAATGTCCAGGGGCATAGCATTGAAGATTGTCGCTCTTTGAAAAAGGAAATAGAGAGAATGATTCAAGAAGGGATAGTTGTGGTCAATGACAGTGACAGGGAGCATGCGAATCCTTTTGGGAACTTGTTGATTGAAGTTGATAATGGTCTTGGCGGTATTGATGTGAAACTCAGTGGCTAAGATGCCATGCTTGGTAATTGGGAAGACGCTCCATTTCCTAGTCAGCCGGGTTGGAGTTTGGTGGTTTATTTTGTTGTCATTTCTGTTGCCCGGGTTATCTCAGGGTTGTAATCCGGATATTGTCCTGTGACTCAAATCCTTCTATATTTTCATTTTGCCTGGTTTGTTTAGTCGTAGTAGCTCGTTTAGTGCTGTCTAGGTTTGTTCAAGGGTTGTAACCCTAGTCTAGTTTGCTTGTTTTGTTGTTTAAACCCTTTCACCGTCAGCCTAATGCAATTCTCTGTTTCCTGCCATTTCTAGTTATTTTTTTAGTTCTCTTCTCCTTTTACAGTTCTTTTCATACTGGTTCTAGTGACATGACATGCACGCATAATTTTTAGCCTGGTTTTTAAAAGTCAGTTTAGTGGAAGCAATGAAACATTGTTGAAGAGGATAGGGGCACTTGAGGGAAATAAGTAAATGCATTTTGAAATCACTTCAAGCCTGAATTATGTGAATCTGGGGCAGATAGGACATAGAGAAACCCTATTGAAATGCATTATGCCATATCAAGTTGAAGCCAAAGGCAAGTTTGCCCAATTGTCAGGGGCCTTTCGTGGTAAGGAAAACATGTCACGACCCTAGTTCACCAATTGTGAACACGTCATGACGGCACCTAGTCTTCGCGACCAGGTAAGCCTAACACATTGCGGAAGTAATAACAATTGCGAAATTTATAATAAAAACTAAATAACAGGAATAATGTATACAGTTGCCGCCTGGCACATACACTTTAATACCAACACTGAAGTAACCTCCCAGACCCGAAAACCCACGGGCAACACAGGCTAAAAGAACATAAGTCACGGCTCTAACATCCAGAAATGTCTACACAACTGAACACATGAAATGGAACTGCTAACTATAAGCTAGAGTAGAAGGAGACTCTTCGATCTGCGGACGCGGCAGAATATACCTCAAGTCTCCGAATGTATCGCCTGAATCACTGATAGAAAGTCCGACCAGAAGTACCTGGATCTGCACAACAAAAGTGTGCAGAAGAGTAGCATGAGTACACCACAGCGGTACTCAGTAAGTGCCAAGCCTAACCTCGGTTGGGTAGTGACGAGGAAAGGTCAGGGCCCTACTGAGACAGAAACAATAAAATAGCAAGAGATTAACAGTATCGAAGTCTAATGAAAACTAATGTACACAGCGAAGTGATAAGACAGATCAATGAAATATAATACTGCAAGACAAAACAGAAACACAGAGTGAATACAACAATATTACAAGAATACCGACGAGGGTCTTCCAGGATACCGTCCTGTAGCTTTTTTCTCAACTGTCCAATGTAACTTCCCGGGATACCGTCTCGTAATCCAGATCTCATATCAATATCAAAGAATCTCCCGGGATACCGTCCCGTAATCCAATCATCAATGTGCAGGGGGATCTCCCGGGATACCGTCCCGTAGTCCCAAATTAAAAGTGCAGGGGGATCTCCCGGGATACCGTCCCGTAGTCCCAAAATAAAAATGCAGGGGGATCTCCCGGGATAGCGTCCCGTAGTCCCAAAATAAAAGTGCAAGGGGATCTCCCGGGATACCGTCCCGTAGTCCCAAAATAAAAGTTCAGGGGGATCTCCAGGGAATCAAACCCATAGTCCCAAAGTAAACAAACAAGGGGGAACTCCCGGAATTCCTGCATCCGTAGTCCCAATGTAAATGCGCAACCAACATCAGAGAAATATTTAGAAATTTAAGTACACAATACAAGGCATCAGGGAATACTGGTCTAACATGCTCCACGTAATCACAGTTAAGACAATCTAAACAAATAGGCAGCTTGGATCAATTAAACATGCTCTTCTACGCTAGCACAGACTGTAAAAGCAAGTAAATTAAGGCAATTATGAAAGAGAATCCAAATCAAGTAATTAAGTAAAATCCGGTTTTCAACAATTTGCTCAAGTACGCGCTCGTAACCTCATGTACAAGGCATTCAATTACCAATTATCATNCAAACCAATTTCATATTGTAAATAAAAATTCAAGTAATTCATTATGCAATTAAATTCTAAGCTAATACGCGAAATTATGTAAAATGACCAAAATACCCCTCAGGCCCCACATCTCTGAATCGGGTAAAATTTATATTTCCAGAAACCTCGCACTCTCACGAGTCTAACCATACCAAATTTATAAAATTCCCATATCATTTCGACCTTCAAATCAGTGATTATATCCAAGAGGGTTTTCTACCTCCTTTTAATGAAATTCTCAGATTAAACACCAAAACTTGTAATATATTCGAGTTATATAACCAAAATTGAGTTAAGAACACTTACCCCGTTGTTATCCAAGAAAATATATCCAAATATTGCCCCAACCGAGCTCCAAATCGTTAAAAATGGGAAATGGGAACGAAGTCCCATTTCCATAACTTAAACATTCTGTCCAGGCCATTTTCCGCTCCTGCGGTCCAGCAGTCTCGCTTTTGCGGTGAGAATCACCGCTTTTGCGGTCGAACTTAAAATGCCTGGGTCCGCTTTTACGGACTAAAAACTGCACCTGCGGTTCCGCTTATGCGGAAAAAGGACCGCTTCTGTGGTTCTCCTAATAAGGCGCCAAAACCGCTTGTGCGGTCTTCCTATCGCAGAAGCGATTCCGCTTCTGCGGAACACGGATCCGCTTTTGCAGTTCCTGACCAAAACGCCACTTCCGCTTCTGCGGCTTCATGGCCGCTTAAGCGGCTCCAAAACCGCAGAAGCGAAAATACCAGAAGCAGCAGGCCTCAAATCTTCATAAGTCCAAAAATTCCCCGTTTAGCT
>MU701752.1:23965-37234 GCA_026770625.1 Nicotiana glauca | reverse complement strand
CGACACTTGAATTCCTGCTTTGTTCTTAAGGTGGGCTCCTGATTAGCAACACTTGAATTGCTGCTTTAATCTTCAGGTGGGATTGTGATTACCAACACTTGAATTTATGCTTTTTTGTTCAGGTGGGCTCCTGATTACCGACACTTGAATTGCTGCTTTATTCTTCAGGTGGGCTATAAATTACCAATACTTAAATTGCTGCTTATTTCTTCGGGTGGGTTCCTGATTACCGACACTTGAATTGTTCCTTTGTTCTTCAAGTGGGCTCCTGATTACCAACACTTGAATTGCTGCTTTGTTCTTTAGGTTATCTCTTGATTTCCAACACTTGAATTGCTGTTTTGTTCTTCAGGTGGGCTCCTGATTACCAACACTTGAATTGCTGCATTGTTCTTCGGGTGGGCTGTTGATTACCGGCACTTAACTTACTACTTAGTTCTTCACGTGGGCTCCTAGTTACCAACACTTGAATTGTTGTTTTGTTCTTCTGGTAGGGTCCTGATTACCAATACTTGAATTGATGATTTGTACTTCAGGTGGGCTTTCGATTACCAATACTTGAATCGCTGCTTTGTTCTTTATGTGGGCTCCTGATTACCAACACTTGAATTGCTGCTTTGTTCTTTAGGTGGGCCCCTGATTACCAACACTTGAATTGCTGCTTTGTTCTTCAGGTGGACACCTGATTAGCGAAACTTGAATTGCTGATTTGTTCTTCAAGTGGGCTCTAAATTCCAAACACTTGAATTGCTACTTTGTTCTTCAGTTGGGCTCCTGATTAGTGATACTTGAATCGCTGATTTGTATTTCATGTAGGCTCTAGATTACCAACACTTGAATTGTTTCTTTGTTATTCAGGTGGGATCCTGATTACCAACACTTGAATTGCTGCTTTGTTATTCAGGTGGGCTCTTGATTACCGATGCTTGAATTGCTGCTTTGTTCTTAAAGTGGGCTGCTGATTACCAACAGTTGAATTGTTTTTTTTTCTTTTGCTGGGCTCCTGTTTACCAACACTTGAATTGCTGCTTTGTTCTTTGGGTGGACTCTTGATTATCGACACTTGAATTGTTGCTTTATTTTATAGGTAAGCTTCTGATTACCAACACTTGAATTGATGCTTTGTTCTTCAGGTCAGCTATTGATTACCAATAATTAAACTGATTCTTTGTTCTTCGGGTGGGTTCCTGATTACTGACACTTTAACTCCTGTTTAGTTCTTCAGGTGGGCTCCTGATTACCAACACTTGAATTGTTGCTTTTTGCTTTAGTTGGGCTCCTGATTATCAACACTTGAAATGTTAATTTGTTCTTCAGGTGGGCTCTTGATTGCCAACACTTGAATTCCTGCTTTGTTCTTCAGGTGGGCTCTAGATTGCCAATACTTAAATTACTACATTGTTCTTCGGGTGGGTTACTGATTACCGACACTTGAATTGTTCCTTTGTTCTTCAAGTGGGCTCCTAATTACCAACACTTGAATTGCTGCTTTTTTCTTTAGGTGGGCTCCTGATTACCAACACTTGAATTGATGCTTTGTTCTTCAGGTGGGCTCTTGATTACCAACACTTGAATTGCTGCTTTGTTTTTCAGGTGGGCCACTGATTACCAACACCTGAATTGCTGCTTTGTTCTTCAGGTGGACTCCTAATTAGCGAAATTTGAAATGCTGCTTTGTTCTTCAAGTAGGCTCCAGATTACAACCACTTGAATTGCTGCTTTGTTCTTCAGCTGGGCTCCTGATTACTGATACTTGAATCACTGATTTGTATTTCATGTAGGCTCCAAATTACCAACACTTGAATTGTTGCTTTGTTCTTCAGGTGAGATCCTGATTACCAACACTTGAATTGCTGCTTGATTATACAGGTGGGTTCCTGATTACCGATACTTGAATTGATGCTTCGTTCTTCAAGTGGGCTCCTGATTACCAACACTTGAATTGCTGCTTTGTTCTTCGGGCGGGCTCTTGATTACCAACACTTGAATTGCTGCTTTGTTCTTCAGTTGGGCTCCGGATTTCCGACGCTTAAATAACTGCTTTATTTTTTCAGGTGGGCTCTTGATTACCGACACTTAAATTACTACTTAGTTCTTCAGGTGGGATCCTAATTACCAACACTTGAATTGCTGCTTTGTTATTCAGGTGGGCTCCTGATTACCGATACATGAATTGCTGCTTTGTTCTTTAGGTGGGCTCCTGATTACCAACACTTGAATTGCTGCTTTCTTCTTCGGGTGGGTTCTTGATTACCAACACTTGAATTGCTACTTTATTCTTCAGGTAGGCTCCTGATTACCAACACTTCAATTGCTGCTTTGTTCTTCGGGTGGATTCTTCATTGCCGACACTTAAATACCTTCTTTGTTCTTCAGGTGGGCTCCTAATTACCAACACTTGAATTGATGCTTTGTTCTTCAGGTGGGCTCTTGATTACCAACACTTGAATTGCTGCTTTATTCTTCAGGTGGGCTCCTGATTACCAACGCTTGAATTGATGCTTTGTTCTTCAAGTCGACTATTGATTACCAATAATTAAATTGATTCTTTGTTCTTCAGGTGGGTTCCTGACTACCGACACTTGAATTGCTGCTTTGTTCTGCAGGTGGACTCCTAATTAGCGAAACTTGAAATGCTGCTTTGTTCTTCAAGTGGGCTTTAGATTACAACCACTTGAATTGCTGCTTTGTTCTTCAGTTGGGCTCCTGATTACTGATACTTGAATCGCTGATTTATATTTCATGTAGGCTCCAGATTACCAACACTTGAATTGTTGCTTTGTTCTTTAGGTGGGATCCTGATTACCAACACTTGAATTGTTGCTTTGTTATACATGTGGGCTCCTGATTACCGATACTTGAATTGCAGCTTTGTTCTTCAAGTGGGCTCCTGATTACCAACACTTGAATTGCTACTTTGTTCTTCGGGTGGGCTCTTGATTACCAACACTTGAATTGCTGCTTTGTTCTTCAGTTTGGCTCCGGATTTCCGATGCTTAAATAACTGCTTTGTTTTTCAAGTGGGCTCTTGATTACCGATACTTAAATTACCACTTAGTTCTTCAGGGGGATCCTGATTGCCAACACTTGATTGCTGCTTTGTTATTCAGGTGGGCTCCTGATTACCGATACTTGAATTGCTGCTTTGTTCTTCATGTGGGCTCCTGATCACCAACACTTGAATTTCTACTTTTTTCTTTAGGTGGGCTCCTTATTACCAGCAATTTAATTGCTGCTTTCTTCTTCGGGTGGGTTCTTGATTACCGACACTTGAATTGCTAATTTATTCTTCAGGTGGGCTCCTGATTACCAACACTTCAATTGCTGCTTTGTTCTTCGGGTGGATATTGGATTACCGACACTTGAATTCCTTCTTTGTTCTTCAGGTGGGCTCCTAATTACCAACACTCGAATTGATGCTTTCTTCTTCAGGTGGGCTCTTGATTACCAACACTTGAATTGCTGCTTTATTCTTCAGGTGGGATCCTGATTACCAACACTTGAATTGCTGCTTTGTTCTTCAGGTCGACTATTGATTACCCATAATTAAATTGATTCTTTGTTCGTCACGTGGGTTCCTGACTACCGACACTTGAATTCCTACTTTATTCTTCAGGTGGTCTCCTAATTACAAAGACTTGAATTGCTTCTTTGTTCTTCAGGTGTGATTCAGATTACCAACACTTGAATTGTTGATTTTTTATTCAGGTGGGCTCCTGATTACCAACATTTGAATTGTTGCATTGTTCTTCAGGTGGGCTCCTAATTACCAACCCTTCAATTGCTATTTTTTTCTTTAGGTGGGCTCCTGATTATTAGCACCGGAGTTGTTGTTTTGTTCTTCAGGTGGGCTCTTGATTGCCGACACTTGAATTCTTGCTTTTTTCTTAAGGTGAGCTCTTGATTGCCGACACTTGAATTCCTGCTTTTTTCTTCAGGTGGACTCTAGATTACCAGTACTTAAATTGCTGCTTTGTTCTTTGGGTGGGTTCCTGATTACCGACACTTGAATTGTTCCATTGTTCTTCAGGTGGGCTCCTGATTACCAACACTTGAATTGCTTGCTTTGTCCTAAATGTGGGCTCCTGAATACCAACACTTGAATTGCTGCTTTGTTCTTCAGTTGGGCTCCTCATTTCCGACACTTGAATTGCTCCTTTGTTATTCAGGTGGGCTCTTTATTAACTACACTTAAATTACTAATAAGTTCTTCAGGTGGGGTCCTTAATACCAACACTTGAATTGCAGATTTGTTCTTCAAGTGGGCTCTTGATTATCAATACTTGAATCGCTTCTTTGTTCTTCATGTGGGCTCCTGTTTACCAACACATGAATTTCTGCTTTGTTCTTCAGGTGGGCCCTTGAGTAGAAACACTTGAATTGCTGCTTTGTTCTTCAGGTGGGCTCCTAATTAGCGAAACTTGAATTGCTGCTTTGTTCTTCAGGTGGCACCTGATTACCAACACTTGAATTGCTACTTTGTACTTTTGCTGGGCTCTTAATTACCGATACTTCAATCACTGATTTGTATTTCATGTGGGCTACTGATTGCCAACACTTGAATTGTTGCTTTGTTCTTCAGGTGGGTTCCTGATTAACAACACTTGAATTGCTACTTTTTTGTTCAGGTGGGCTCCTGATTACCAATGCTTGAATTGCTGCTTTGATCTTCAAGTGGGCTCCTGTTTACCAACACTTGAATTGTTGTTTTTTTCTTTAGGTGGGCTCCTGATTACCAACACTTGAATGGCTGCTTTGTTCTTTAGGTCGGCTCTTGATTACCGACACTTGAAGTGCTGCTTTATTCTTCAGGTGGGCTCCTGATTACCAATACTTAAATTGATTCTTTGTTCATTGGGTGGGTTCCTGATTACCGATACTTGAATTCCTGCTTTGTTCTTCAGGTGCGCTCCTGATTACCAACACCTGAATTGATGCTTTGTTCTTCAGGTGGCTCTTGATTACCAACACTTGAATTGCTGCTTTATTCTTCAGGTGGGCTCCTTATAACCAACAGTTGAATTGATGTTTTTTTCTTTAGGTGAGATCCTGATTCCCAACACATGAATTTCTGCTTTGTTCATCAGGTGGGCCCCTGATTAGCAATAATTGAATTGCTGCTTTGTTCTTCAGGTGGGCTCCTGATTAGCGAAACTTGAATTGCTGCTTTGTTCTTCAGGTGGCACCTGATTACCAACACTTGGATTGCTACTTTGTACTTCAGCCGGGCTCCTAATTACCGATACTTGAATCACTGATTTGTATTTCATGTGGGCTCATGACTCCCAACACTTGAATTGTTGCTTTGTTCTTCAGGTGGGATCCTGATTACCAACACTTGAATTGCTGCTTTTTTGTTCAGGTGGGCTCTTGATTACCAACACTTAAATTACTACTGTGTTCTTCAGGTGGGTTCCTGATTATTGACAGTCGAATTGTTGTTTTGTTCTTCAGGTGGGGTCCTGATTACCAACATTTAAATTGTTGATTTGTTCTTCAGGTGGGCTCTTGATTACCAATTCTTGAATCGTTGCTTTGTTCTTCATGAGGGCTCCTGATTACCAACCCTTGAATTGTTGCTTTGTTATTCAGGTGGGCCCGTGATTACCAACACTTGAATTGTTGCTTTGTTCTTCAGGTGGGCTTCTGATTAGCGAAACTTGAATTGCTGCTTTGTTCTTCAGGTGGGCTCCTGATTACCAACACTTGAATTGTTGTTTTTTTCTTCAGCAGGGCTCCTGATTACCGTCACTTGAATTGTTACTTTGTTCTTCAGGTGGGCTCTTGATTACCAACACTTGAATTGCTATTTTATTCTTCAGGTGGGCTACTGATTACCAATACTTAAATGGATTCTTTATTCTTCGGGTGGGTTCCTGATTACAGACACTTGAATTCATGCTTTGTTGTTCAGGTGTTCTCCTAATTACCAACACTTGAATTGCTGCTTTGTTCTTCAGTTGGGCTCCTGATTTCTGACACTTGAATTGCTGCTTTGTCCTTCAGGTGGGCTCTTGATTACCGACACTTAAATTACTACTTAGTTTTTTAGCTAGGCTCCTTATTACTGTCACTTGAATTGCTTTTTTGTTCTTCAGGTAGGGTCCTGATTACCAACACTTGAATTGCTTATTTGTTCTTCAGGTGGGCTCTTGATTAACAATACTTGAGTCGCTTCTTTGTTCTTCACATGGGCTCCTGTTTACCAACACTTGAATTTCTGCTTTGTTCTTCAGGTGGGCCCATGATTACCAACACTTGAATTGCTACTTTATTCTTCAGGTGGGGTCCTGATTAGCGAAACTTGAATTGCTGCTTTGTTCTTCAGGTGGCACCTGATTACCAACACTTGAATTGCTACTTTGTACTTCAGCTGGGCTACTGATTACAGATACTTGAATCACTGATTTGTATTTCATGTGGTCTCCTGATTACCAACACTTGAATTGTTGCTTTGTTCTTCAGGTGTGATCTTGATTACCAACACTTGAATTGCTGCTTTATTATTCAGGTGGGCTCCCGATTATCGATACTTGAATTGCTGCTTTATTCTTCACGTGAGGCCCTTATTACCAACACTTGAATTGATGTTTTTTTCTTTAGGTGGGCTCCTGATTACCAATACTTGAATTGCTACTTTGTTCTTCAGGTGGGCTCTCGATTACCGACACATGAATTGCTACTTTATTCTTCAGGTGGGCTCCTAATTACCAACACTTGAATTACTACTTTGTTCTTCAGTTGGGCTCCTGATTAGCGAAACTTGAATTCCTGCTTTATTCTTCAGGTGGGCTCTTGATTGCCAACACTTGAATTCCTGCTTTGTTCTTCGGGTGGGTTCCTGATTACTGACACTTGAATTGTTCCTTAGTTCTTCAGTTGGGCTCCTGATTACCAATACTTGAATTTTTGCTTTGTTCTTCACATAGGCTCTTGATTTCTAACACTTGAATTGCTGCTTTGTTTTTAGAGTGGGCTCCTGATTACCAATACTTAAATTGTTGCTTTGTTCTTCGGGTGGGTTCCTGATTACCGACACTTGAATTGGTCCATTGTTCATCAGGTGGGCTCCTGATTTCCAACACTTTAATTGCTGCTTTGTTCTTTAGGTTGTCTCTTGATTTCCAACACTTGAATTGCTGCTTTGTTCTTCAGGTGGGCTCCTGATTACCAACACTTGAATTGCTGCTTTGTTCTTCAGGTGGGCTCTTGATTTCCAACACTTGACTTGCTGCTTTGTTCTTCAGTTCGGCTCCTAATTACCAACACTCGAACTGCTTTCTTTGTTCTTCAAACGGGCTCCTGATTGCTAACACTTGAATTGCTTGCTTTGTTCTACAGGTGGGCTCCTGATTACCCACACTTGAATTGCTGCTTTGTTCTTCAGTTGGGCTCCTGATTTCCGACACTTGAATTGCTCCTTTGTTCTTCAGGTGGGGTCTTGATTAACGACACTTAAATTACTAATAAGTTCTTCAGGTGAGCTCCTGATTATCGACACTTGAATTGCTGTTTTGTTCTTCATGTGGGATCCTGATTACCAACACTTGAATTGTTGATTTGTTCTTCAGGTGGGCTCTTGATTACCAATATTTGAAGCGCTGATTTGTTCTTCTGATGGGCTCCTGATTACCAATACTTAAATTGATTCTTTATTCTTTGAGTGGGTTCCTGATTACCGACACTTGAATTCATGCTTTGTTCTTCAGGTGTTCTCCTAATTACCAACACTTGAATTGATGCTTTGTTCTTCAGGTGGGCTCTTGATTACTAACACTTGAATCGCTGCTTTATTCTTCAGGTGGGCTCCTGATTACCAACACTTGAATTGCTGCTTTCTTTAGGTCGGCTCCTGATTACCAATAATTAAATTGATTCTTTGTTCTTCGGGTGGGTTCATGATTACCGACACATGAATTCCCACTTTGTTCTTCAGGTCGGATCCTGATTGCCAACAATTAAATTGATTCTTTGTTCTTCAGGTGGGCTCCTGATTACCAACACTTGAATTACTTCTTTGTTCTTCAGGTGGGATTCTGATTACCAACACTTGAATTGCCGCTTTTTTTTTCAGGTGTGCTCTTGATTACCGACACTTGAATTTCTGCATTGTTCTTCAGGTGGTCTCTTGATTACCAACCCTTGAATTTTTTCTTTTTTCTTTAGGTGGGCTCTTCATTGTCGATACTTGAATTGCTACTTTATTCTTCTGGAGGGCTCTAGATTACTAATACTTAAATTGTTGCTTTGTTCTTCGGGTGGCTTCCTGATTACCGACACTTGAATTGTTCCTTTGTTCTTCAGGTGGGGTCGTGATTACCAACACTAGAATTGCTGATTTGTTCTTCAGGTGGGCTCTTGATTACCAATACTTGAATCACTGCTTTGTTTTTCATGTGCGCTCCTGATTACCAACACTTGAATTGATGCTTTGTTCTTCAGGTAGGCCCCTGATTACCAACATTTGAATTGCTGCTTTGTACTTCAGGAGGGATCCTTATTGCTGGTTTGTTCTTCAGGTGGGTTCCTGATTACCAACACTTGAATTGTTGCTTTATTCATCAGGTGGGCTCTTGATTTCCAACACTTGAATTGTTGCTTTGTTTTTAGAGTGGGCTCCTGATTACCAATACTTAAATTGTTTCTTTGTTCTTTGGGTGGGTTCCTGATTACCGACACTTGAATTGGTCCATTGTTGATCAGGTGGGCTCCTGATTACCAACACTTTAGTTGCTGCTTTGTTCTTTAGGTTGTCTCTTGATTACCAACACTTGAATTGCTGCTTTGTTCTTCAGGTGGACTCTTGATTTCAAACACTTGAATTGTTGCTTTGTTATTCAGTTCAGCTATTAATTACCAACAATCGAACTACGTTCTTTGTTCTTCAAATGGGCTCCTGATTGCTAACACTTGAATTGCTTTCTTTATTCTACAGGTGGGCTCCTGATTACCAACACTTGAATTGCTGCTTTGTTCTTTAGTTGGGCTCCTGATTTCCGACACTTGAATTGCTCCTTTGTTCTTCAGGTGGGCTCTTGATTAACGACACTTAAATTACGAATAAGTTCTTCAGGTGGGCTCCTGATTATCGACACTTGAATTATTGTTTTGTTCTTCATGTGGGATCCTGATTACCAACACTTGAATTGCTGATTTGTTCTTCAAGTGGGCTCTTGATTACCAATACTTCAAGCGCAGCTTTGTTCTTCAGGTGGGCTCCTGATTACCAATACTTAAATTGATTCTTTATTCTTCGGGTGGGTTCCTGATTACTGACACTTGAATTCATGCTTTGTTCTTCAGGTGTTCTCCTAATTACCAACACTTGAATTGATGCTTTGTTCTTCAGGCGGGCTCTTGATTACCAACAGTTGAATTGCTGCTTTATTCTTCAGGTGGGCTTCTGATTACCAACACTTGAATTGCTGCTTTCTTTAGGTCGGCTCCTGATTATCCATAATTAAATTGATTCTTTGTTCTTCTGGTGGGTTCCTGATTACCGACACATGGATTCCCACTTTGTTCTTCAGGTCGGATCCTGATTGCCAATAATTAAATTGATTCTTTTTTCTTCAGGTGGGCTCCTAATTACCACCACTTGAATTGCTTCTTTGTTCTTCAGGTGGGATTCTGATTACCATCACTTGAATTGCTGCTTTTTTATTCAGGTGGGCTCTTGATTAACGACACTTGAATTGCTGCATTGTTATTCAGGTGGTCTCCTGATTACCAACCCTTGAATTTCTTCTTTTTTCTTTAGGTGGGCTCTTGATCATCGACACTTGAATTGCTGCTTTATTCTTCTGGTGGGCTCTAGATTACTAATACTTAAATTGCTGCTTTGTTCTTCGGGTGGCTTCCTGATTACCGACACTTGAATTGTTCCTTTGTTCTTCAGGTGGGCTCCTTATTACCAACACTTCAATTGCAGATTTGTTCTTCAAAGTGGGCTCTTGATTATCAATACTTGAATCGCTTCTTTGTTCTTCATGTGGGCTCCTGTTTACCAACACATGAATTTCAGCTTTGTTGTTCAGGTGGGCCCCTGATTAGCAACACTTGAATTGCTACTTTGTTCTTCAGATGGGCTCCTGATTAGTGAAACTTGAATTGCTGCTTTGTTCTTCAGGTGGCACCTGATTACCAACACTTGAATTGCTACTTTGTACTTCAGTTGGGATCCTAATTACCGATACTTGAATCACTGATTTGTATTCATGTGGGCTCCAGATTACCAACATTTGAATTGTTGCTTTGTTCTTCAGGTGGGATACTGATTACCAACACTTGAATTGCTGCTTTTTTGTTCAGGTGGGCTCCTGATTACCGATACTTGAATTGCTGCTTTGATCTTCAAGTGGGCTCCTGTTTACCAACACTTGAATTGTTGTTTTTTTCTTTAGGTGGTCTCCTGATTACCAACACTTGAATTGCTGCTTTGTTCTTTAGGTGGGCTCTTGATTACCGCCACTTGAGTTGCTGCTTTATTCTTCAGGTGGGCTCTTGATTACCAATGCTTAAACTGATTCGTTGTTCTTCGGGTGGGTTCTTGATTACCGATACTTGAATTCCTGCTTTGTTCTTCAGGTGGGCTCCTGATTACCAACACTTGAATTGATGATTTGTTCTTCAGCTGTCTCTTGATTACCAACACTTGAATAGCTGCTTTATTCTTCAGGTGGGCTCCTTATAACCAACACTTGAATTGATGTTTTTTTCTTTATGTGAGCTCCTGATTACCAACACTTGAATTGCTACTTTGTTCTTCAGGTGGTATTCTGATTACCAACACTTGAATTGCTGCTTTCTTTAGGTCGGCTCTTGATTATCCATAATTAAATTTATTCTTTGTTCTTCAGGTGGTCTCCTGATTACTAACCCTTGAATTTCTTTTTTTTTCTTTAGGTGGTCTCTTGATTGTCGACACATGAATTGCTGCTTTATTCTTCTGGTGGGCTCTAGATTACTAATACTTAAATTGCTTCTTTGTTCTTCGGGTGGCTTCCTGATTACCGACACTTGAAGTGTTCCTTTGTTCTTCAGGTGGGGTTCTTATTACCAACACTTGAATTGCAGATTTGTTCTTCAAAGTGGGCTCTTGATTATCAATACTTGAATCGCTTCTTTGCTCTTCATGTGGGCTCCTATTTACCAACACATGAATTTTTGCTTTGTTCTTCAGGTGGGCCCCTGATTAGCAACACTTGAATTGCTGTTTTGTTCTGCAGATGGGCTCCTGATTAGCAAAACTTGAATTGCTGCTTTGTTCTTCAGGTGGCACCTGATTACCAAAACTTGAATTGCTACTTTGTACTTCAGTTGGGACCCTAATTACCGATATTTGAATCACTGATTTGTATTTCATGTGGGCTCCAGATTACCAACACTTGAATTGTTGCTTTGTTCTTCAGGTGGGATCCTGATTACCAACACTCGAATTGCTGCTTTTTTGTTCAGGTGGGCTCCTGATTATCAATACTTGAATTGCTGCTTTGATCTTCAAGTGGGCTCCTATTTACCAACACTTGAATTGTTGTTTTTTTCTTTAGGTGGTCTCCTGTTTACCAACACTTGAATTGCTGCTTTATTCTTCAGGTGGGATCCTGATTACCAATACTTAAACTGATTCGTTGTTCTTCGGTTGGGTTCCGAATTACCGATACTTGAATTCCTGCTTTGTTTTTCAGGTGGGCTCCTGATTACCAACACTTGAATTGATGCTTTGTTCTTCAGGTGGCTCTTGATTACCAACACTTGAATTGCTACTTTATTCTTCAGGTGGGCTCCTTATAACCAACACTTGAATTGATGTTTTTTTCTTTAGGTGAGCTCCTAATTACCAACACTTGAATTGCTACTTTGTTCTTCAGGTGGGCTCTTGATTACCTACACTTGAATTGCTACTTTCTTTAGGTCGGCTCCTGATTATCCATAATTAAATTTATTCTTTGTTCTTCGGGTGGGTTCCTGATTACCGACACATGGATTCCTACTTTATTCTTCAGGTCGGATCCTGATTGCCAATAATTAAATTGATTCTTTGTTCTTCAGGGGGCTCCTAATTACCAACACTTGAATTGCTTCTTTGTTCTTCAGGTGGGATTCTGATTACCATCACTTGAATTGCTGCTTTTTTATTCAGGTGGGCTCTTGATTAACGACATTTGAATTGCTGCATTGTTATTCAGGTGGTCTCCTGATTACCAACCCTTGAATTTCTTCTTTTTTCTTTAGGTGGGCTCTTGATTATCGACACTTGAATTGTTGCTTTATTCTTCTGGTGGACTCTAGATTACTATTACTTAAATTGCTGCTTTGTTCTTCGGGTAGCTTCCTGATTACCGACACTTGAAGTGTTCCTTTGTTCTTCAGGTGGGGTCCTTATTACCAACACTTGAATTGCAGATTTGTTCTTCAAAGTGGGCTCTTGATTATCAATACTTGAATCGCTTCTTTGTTCTTCATGTGGACTCCTGTTTACCAACACATGAATTTTTGCTTTGTTCTTCAGGCGGGCCCCTGATTAGCAACACTTGAATTGCTGCTTTGTTCTTCAGATGTGCTCCTGATTAGCGAAACTCTAATTGCTGCTTTGTTGTTCAGGTGGCACCTGATTACCAACACTTGAATTGCTACTTTGTACTTTAGTTGGGATCCTAATTAGCGATATTTGAATCACTGATTTGTATTTCATGTGGGCTCCAGATTACCAACACTTGAATTGTAGCTTTGTTCTTCAGGTGAGATCCTGATTACCAACACTTGAATTGCTGCTTTTTTGTTCAGGTGGGCTCCTGGTTACCAATACTTGAATTGCTGCTTTGATCTTCAAGTGGGCTTCTGTTTACCAACACTTGAATCGTTGTTTTTTTCTTTAGGTGGTCTCCTGATTACCAACACTTGAATTGTTGCTTGGTTCTTTAGGTGGGCTCTTGATTACCGCCACTTGAATTGCTGCTTTATTCTTCAGGTGGGCTCCTGATTACCAATACTCAAACTGATTCGTTGTTCTTCGGTTGGGTTCCTGATTACCGATACTTGAATTCCTGCTTTGTTCTTCAGGTGGGCTCCTGATTACCAACACTTGAATTGATGCTTTGTTCTTCAGGTGGCTCTTGATTACCAATACTTGAATTGCTACTTTATTCTTCAGGTGGGTTCCTTATAACCAACACTTGAATTGATGTTTTTTTCTTTAGGTGAGCTCCTGATTACCAACACTTGAATTGCTACTTTGTTCTTCAGGTGGGCTCTTGATTACCGACACTT